>JACEEZ010012304.1:25000-30000 GCA_016584305.1 Chionoecetes opilio | reverse complement strand
TCGTTTGGACGCGAAAAATAATGTGTTTTGATCAGGTCAGGTGAAGGTTGGCTCAGCACTTGCCTTCCTCCTCGCTTCCTTTCCATCTCCTCAAGGGCAGAAGGCGACCTAGGGGAGTCAGGTGTAGACGCACGTGATGCCCTTCGACGCCTCCGCCACCCAGCACCCACGTTCGATGATTTAGGTGAGGGAGAAGTTAAGTCCTCGCAAAACTCTTTCTCCATTTGCCTTAAAAACTCCTGAGGGGGGGGGGGGGAGAGAGAGAGAGAGAGAGAGAGAGAGAGAGAGAGAGAGAGAGAGAGAGAGAGAGAGAGAGAGAGAGAGAGAGAGAGAGAGAGAGAGAAGAGAGAGAGAGAGAGAGAGAGAGAGAGAGAGAGAGAGAGAGAGAGAGAGAGAGAGAGAGAGAGGAGAGAGAGAGAGAGAGAGAGAGAGAGAGAGAAGGGGGGAGAAAAGAGGGAATGAGATAATACCAGCTCAGCATATTGACGCAAGACTCAAAAAAATAGCTTAACAATGGCTACGAGGGCAAGATTATGAGTAGGTTAGATGAATAGGTGAATTAATTTGTATATAGTAAAATGACAGACTCTATAGATAGATAGAAGGTGTCTTGTGTGGATTGATTGGCCCTTTGTGATTTCCTCCTGTTCATGCGTCCTCATTAGTGCAGAGAAGTGAGGGAGAAATACATAAGAAAGGAATTGAATAAAAATAAAACAAATGCTAATGAATGTTGTAAAAGAAAAAGTTGTGCGCCATTGACGAAGCTGCAAGAGAATCATCAAATAATCAAAGAGACTAACGAAGATACTTGATGTAAAAACTCGCATGAAATTGTGCACCAGACAGGAATCACCACATGAGGGACAAACACATTGATATAATATTAATAACACAAAGACTTCACCTGGAGTATTTTAGTTTATTTTAGGTCATTTTAGGTTATTTTAGGTTACTTTAGGTTATATTAGGTTATTTTAGGTATATTTTTGGTATATTTTAGGTTATTTTAGGTTATTTTAGGTTATATTAGGTTATAATAGGTTTATTTTAGGTTATTTTAGGTTATTTTAGGTTATTTTAGTTTTTTGGAGTTTATTTTTGTTTATTTTAGGTTATTTTAGGTTATATTAGGTTATTTTAGGTTATTTTAGGTTATTTTAGGTTTATTTTAGGTCATTTTAGGTTTATTTTAGGTTATTTGAGTTTTTTTGGGTTTATTTTAGGTTTATTTTAGGTTTATTTTAGGTTTATTTTAGGTTATTTTAGTTTTTGGTTATTTTAGGTCATTTTAGGTTTATTTTAGGTCATTTTAGGTTTATTTTAGGTTATTTTAGTTTTTTGGGGTTTATTTTAGGTTTATTTTAGGTTTATTTTAGGTTATTTTTAGTTTTTTTGGTGGTTTATTTTTGGTTTATTTTAGGTTTATTTTTAGGTTATTTTAGGTTACTTCAGGTGATTTTAGGTTTGCTCAATTCAAGGCAAAATAACGAGGGATGAAACACGTCTTATCATCTCTTAAGAATACTCAATAACAACACGAAATCCTCTTGAAACAGATGAAGGACACAAATACAAATAATGAATAACACAAAGAATACCTGGAGCACTGCAAGGCATAATAACGAAGGATAAAACACATCATATCATCATCATCATCATCATACTCAATAACAACACGAAATCCTCTTGAAACAGATGCATATAACTCGAGGTAAACTTTTAAAAACTAATCTATTTGAAGACTCGACTCAAAGCCGCATTAATGTCCGCATCAGGCCCCCGATTCCTTGTCTTTACGCCTCAGGGTTGCCTCCAGGGGCGCCGCGCTGACAAATTACGCCTTTGAAGTGGAGTGTTTGTAAGGTGGAGCTGGTGGAGTGTTTGTAAGGTGGAGCTGGTGGAGTGTTTGTAAGGTGGAGCTGGTGGAGTGTTTGTAAGGTGGAGCTGGTGGTGTGTTTGTAAGGTGGAGCTGGTGGAGTGTTTGTAAGGTGGAGCTGGTGGAGTGTTTGTAAGGTGGAGCTGGTGGAGTGTTTGTAAGGTGGAGCTGGTGGAGTGTTTGTAAGGTGGAGCTGGGGAGTGTTTTAGTAGGTGGAGCTGGTGGAGCTGTGTTGTAAGTTGGAGGGTGGAGTGTTGTAGGTGGAGCTGTTGGAGGTTTGTGAAGGTGGAGGTTGGGTGGAGTGGTTGGAAGGTGGATAAGTGAGTGTGTGTTTGTGGAGAGCTATGCCGGTGGGGGAGTTGAAGGGGGGGGGTTGCGGGGGGTGTTTACTCGGAGGGGGGTTGCAAGGGAGGGCTTTCTGGGGGGAGGGGGGTTGCGGGGGACGCTTACTTAGGGAAGGGGGGTTGCAGGGGGCTTACTGGGGGGATGAGGGTTGTGGGGGTGTTTTCTGGGGAGGGGGGTTGCAGGGGAGGCTTACGGGGGGTTACTAGGAGGGGGGTTTTCGGGGTGGGTTTACTGGGCGGAGGGGGGTTGCGTGGGGGCTTCTGGGGGGAGGGGGGGCTGGGGAGGCTTACTGCGGCAACACCATTGACTCTTTTCATATGAAACGACCACAAATTCTCTCTCTCTCTCTCTCTCTCTCTCTCTCTCTCTCTCTCTCTCTCTCTCTCTCTCTCTCTCTCTCTCTCTCTCTCTCTCTCTCTCTCTCTCTCTCTCTCTCTGCACACACACACAAACAACCCATTATATCGCCTCTCATAGCAGTACTTTTTTCCAAACTGTCCACCACAACTCCGAACAATAACCTTCCATTACCAACTTTTATGTTTTTGTTGTTTGTCCACAAAATTCTACTTATTGATAATGATGTTTTGGTAACTGTGATTTTATTTATACATTTACGCCCATACACATTTTTTTTTATTGTTTTTGTTCTCTCTCTCTCTCTCTCTCTCTCTCTCTCTCTCTCTCTCTCTCTCTCTCTCTCTCTCTCTCTCTCTCTCTCGTGACGTCATTGCAACGGGAGATAAAAAAACATTGATGGTTACCGTTTTGGGGGCCTCCGATATATATTCAATTTGGACAAAAAAAACACAGAAAAAGAACTACGTTGTTAGACAAGTGCAGAGAGAGAGAGAGAGAGAGAGAGAGAGAGAGAGAGAGAGAGAGAGAGAGAGAGAGAGAGAGAGAGAGAGAGAGAGAGAGAGAAGAGAAGGAAGGAAGGAAGGAAGGATGCAAAGAGGAAGGAGAGGGACGAAGGGACGGAAGGAGGGCAGAAATAGCAAGGAAAAGAGGGAGGAAAAAATTAAGTGAAAGGCGGAAGAGACAAACCAAGGACCGGATGGATGATTGGAAAGAGGGAGGAGAGGAACGGAGGAACAGGAGAGTAGAAAGAGGAATAAGAGGAAGGAGAGAGGAACTGAGAGACGGAAGGATGATGAAAAAACAGGACATATTAGGAAGGGGAGCTGAATGGGGCCCTGTACCAAGCATCATGACCCTAAGAAGGCCCTGGAATGAGGATATTGACCGAACCTTCCGCCAGTTTTCCTTCTGTTGGCGGCGTCACAGCAATTTGAGCGCCGCTAAAACTTTCGAAATATTGAAAACTTATGAGGTTGGTCCCGGCGTGATGAGGGAAAGTTAAAGGGCTTCGAGCAGTGCAAAGGCCTAAATTCAAATTATGAAGGCCTAATTTAATCGAGAAAACTATAAAGTGTAAGATTAAAGCAAATATGGAAACGATATTTGATTACAAGAGAGAGAGAGAGAGAGAGAGAGAGAGAGAGAGAGAGAGAGAGAGAGAGAGAGAGAGAGAGAGAGAGAGAGAGAGGAGAGAGAGAGAGAGAGAGAGAGAGAGAAAGAGAGAGAGAGAGAGAGAGAGAGAGAGGAGAGAGAGAGAGAGAGAGAGAGAGAGAGAGAGAGAGAGAGAGAGACTTTCCTTCCAGATATTCCCGCGAGGAGTAATCTTAATTATCTGGTGATGTGGAAACCTTGGAAATGAGATTAGCTTCACTGAAAATGGACTAAGATTACGTGTGTGTGACGTGTGTGTGACGTGTGTGTGACGTGTTTCCCTGGCAGTGTTTGTTTGTTTGTTTGTTTGTTTCACGTCTGATTGGTTTGTTAGGCGACCACCATTCCGGAAAAAAACATGTGGGAAAAAGAGATTATGTTCTTACGGAAGATAAAAACACTACTACTACTACTACTACTATTACTACTACTACTACTACAACTATTACTACTACTACTACTACTACTACTACTACTACTGGTATAACTACTACCACTACAACTACTACTTCTATTATTATTACTACTACTACTACTACTACTACTACTACTACTACTACTACTACTACTACTACTACTACTCTGATGATAACTGGAAAGGTAGGAAGTGGTATAAATCTTTAAGAAATCTCTAACATTACACTTTATTCTCGAACATTCCCATAAATACTGTCCAAGCGACACACACACACACACACACACACACACACACACACACACACACACACACACACACACACACACACACACACACACACACACACACACACAGTCCCATAATACCCAAACTGTCTCAGATAAAACGTAGAAAAATAAATTTCATCAAGATACTTCCATTTTTTTCTCTTTCTCTCGAGTTAGTGTCTCATAAGGTCCCGCGGCTGGTTATCAAAGGGGGCAGCTGCTCTGTAGGGGATATGTGCCCCTGCTATATGTCCCTTTACACCCCCCTACACCCCCTACACGCACACCCATCACACCTATACACTATTAATTTAATGTGAGTGAAAATCAAGAACCACTCAAAATTGAAAGGAAAAAAATACTTCATTGGTTTCGTAATCAATAACATCGCTGACAACTCCATCAGATTGCAATTTACCTAACGCCTCCCTCCTCCTGACGCTATCTATCTCTCCCTCCTACGCCTCCCTCCTCCTGACGCTATCTATCTCTCTCTCCTACGCCTCCCTCCTCCTGCCGCTATCTATCTCTCCCTCCTACGCCTCCCTCCTCCTGACGCTATCTATCTCTCTCTCCTACG
>JACEEZ010012304.1:2500-7500 GCA_016584305.1 Chionoecetes opilio | reverse complement strand
CCAAATCAGATCCCTTCCCATTTTTTAAATACCCGTTGTTTACGATTTAAAAGCCAATCGCCAACCCAAATGAACATAATGCTTTCCTAACCCCATGTGCCCTTTTTTTGGGTAAAACAGTCGTTATGGGAACTTATCAAAAGGCTTTCAAAAAATAAAGGTTATTACACCCGGGGGAATTTTAGCGCCCCTTTTTGAATAAATGACTTTTAAAAAAAATCCAGTGGGTTTTTTAAGCAGGATCTCTTTCGTCCATGCGGGAGTTTAGTTTTTGAGTTTTTTTTCATCGAAAAAAGAAACTTTTTTTATCCCGCAATTTTTTTCCCAAAATTTTTAAAAAATCACGACGTTAGACAAATTGGGGGGCGAAAAATTATTTGCAGGCTCTTCTCCCTTTTTGAATTGGGTTTTAACTTAAAAAATTTCCATTTACTGGGAACTTTTTTTGCCATTAGCGATTTTTTGAGAATAATTTTTAATGGAAGGGGAAAGGGTGGGTGACATTCGGAAGAAAATCGCGGCAAAATTTCTTTAAACCCCCACGGTTTTTTGCGGCCAATTTTTTAAAATACTTTAAATTTTTCGTCTACTTTTTATCTCCCCTTTTCCAACAAACACTTTCGGTCCCGCATTCATTTTTTTACTGGTTTGGTAAGGGGCCCCTTCGTTTTTTAAAAATTTCCCGCTTTAAAAGAAATTCTTTGAGTACGAACCCCATGCTTTTATTTTTCTTTTTACCAAGTTTTTTTCCCTTATCTTTGGGGGCCCCAAATTACTTTTTTTTTCCGGGGTTTTTTTCTTCTTCGAACGTTTTGAAAACCTTTTGGGTTTGTTTGGGTTTCCCTTTTGAAATGTTTTCTTCATTACTCGCGTTTTTTTGCCTTAATTAACCCTTTGAACGACGTTTTTACGTCATTGTTTTCTTAGAATCGCAGTTCCCTTTGATTTTTTTGAAATTTTTAACGCTGGGCGCTTTCTGCCAAGTTTTGTTAAATCTATTAGTCATCCAACTGGGTCTTTTTATGTTATTCAGACGTTTTCTTCCCAAGGGGGAACCAGTTTTTTAACCACCGTTGGATTTTATTTTTAAATAGATTACACATGTTTTCGGCTTTATTCCCTTTTAGAGGTCAACCCAATAAACTTCGTTTAAGTACCCTGCTGATCTTTCTAAAAAATTGCTTATTAAAAAGGAAATAACGATTTTCTGTGATGTTACATTGCAATTTTGCCGCATCTTTTACCGTGATCACTGTTTCCCAAAATTTCCCCTATATCGCAGTAATCAATCAATAAATGTCGGTAGTGAAAACAAATTTAGGATTATTACCCTTTGGCTCCGGACCACCTGATTTAAATAACTTCGTTTCCCATTAAAAGCAATCGCATACCTTCTCTATCACAGAAAAATTTTCCCATTTTATCGAGGTAGGTTAAAATCTCCACAAAAATTGTTTTCGTTTTATTGTTGAAAACTGACTTTACTCGTCATAGGAACAATCGACTTCCGCTTTGATTTGGGGGACTTTAATTGTCCCAATATTAGCAATTTCCTTTTAGTTTAACTTTCGTAATGAGTCATAATGTTTAAATTTTTTATCGATTCGATTGCTTGCAAATTTTTTTTTAATGTAAAGAATGCACTCACCCTTTAGCTTACGAAAATTTAGGAATGTCTTATGCCTGGAATGGCTTTTCAGATAAAAAAGTTATCTTTTGTGTTGAGCCAACCTCAGGTAAAGAATCTGGCGTTTTTGGCAACCTCAAACAAACTTGGGGGGGTACGCCGGGGGGCGCGTCGTTTCGCCCCCCCTACACGCCCTCCCCGGGGGGCACCACGCGCGAGTTTTTAGCAGGTCCTTTCCCATACAAAACGCTCTCGACGAAAAATCAATTGCCCCAGCCCCGACCCTTTTGGGGGCCCCTTGGTCCTCACGCCGGGGTGTCTCTTACAAACAAAACCCAAAGGGGGAAAGGGTCGGGTTTTAGGTAGCGTGCCACATTCCCTATCCGAGTTGGCGCTGACGGGCTATGCAGGTATAGGCCTGATTCATCTCACGGGCAATCGCTGTTTGACAGTAATCATCCCCGCGATACCCCTGATTCGCGAAACATTATTCCAAAAGGGATTTATTCCCCTTCAATCACTATTTAGTGTCCATGTCTCACAATCATAGAGTAAGACAGGGATCACAAGCGACTTGAAGATCCGGATCTTTGTCCTCCTGCACAGGTACCGACAGCGCCAAATACTCCCGCTGAGCGAGTCCATAACACCGTGGGCTATGCCAATCCGCCGTAAGGCTTCTTGACGTGACCCGGCAACAACTTATGCTAATAATTCGTTACGCTTTAAAATAATGCTTCTGGCATTTATGTAGAGTAATTTAAGTTCTTTAATAGTTTTGGTAACCTTGCGTGAGGGTTTACTGGCAGGGTGTCTAGGGTCCACTGTAACAGGGCGCTTGATTAAGTTACTTTGATTAGTATTTGCGGAAACGGAACGTGACCCAGCGTTGCTGTGGGGTAAGAAAGGGGTTAAGGTGATGCGAAGAGAAGGAGGAGAAGGAGGAGGAGGAGGAGGAGGAGACCAAGTAATATAGGTCAGATCATAATGTATAGAGGCCGTAACCTTGTTGAATTTTAAATCGATTTGACTACTGACGAAGGACAAGGAGGATATAATAAGGAGAAGGAAGAGAGAGAGACACAGAAACACATGGAGGAGAAAGAAATGGAGACATGATAGTATAAGATAGTGGAGAAAAGAAGATAAGAAAGAGGAGGAGGAGGAGGAGGAGGAGGAGGAGGAGGAGGAGGAGGAGGAGGTATACTTACAGAAGGTGAAGGATGCCGCTGCTGAGGAGGAGATGCGAGATGCCCGGAAGAACAGTCAGCCCGGTGTGAACGATGCGCCTGTAGAGATAACACAGAATAACATAGATAACAGGGAGAGAACACACACACACACACACACACACACACACACACACACACACACACACACACACACACACACACACACACACACACACACACACACACACACACACACACACACACACACACAAACCCTGAGATAACACAAGGGAGAGTGGCAAGACATTTCAAGATTCTTAAGTAATGATAACGTGAAAACCAAGAGGGAAATATCTAGTAATTTCCCTCCCCCCCAAAAAAAAATAACTAGAAAACATATAACAGATAAAAATGATAACTAAAAACCTGAAAAATGATAACAAACCAACATTAAAGAAAAAAAAAATGAAATGTAAAGGATACACAAGTAACAACCGGGGGATAACATAAAAAATGAAACAGAATGATAACAATAAGAGATAACAAAGAAATAACAGGATAACTAGAGTAACGGAAGATTAAAAAAGAAAAAACTAGAATATAATAAAGAGATAACTAAGAAATAACAGGATAACTAGAGTGACTAAGAAATATGTATAATAGATAACAAAAAAATAACCGAATAACTAGAATAACGGAGGATTAAAAAAGTAAAACCTAGGATATAATAAAAAAAAGGGATAACAGTAAAACAAGCAGAAAGGGGAATAACTAGAAATAACGGAGTAAGGATAACAGTATAAAAACAGTAAGGGATAACTAGTAAAAAGATAAGCATCCTATTAAAAACTTTGAGTAAACACAAGGTTTTACTATAAAAAACGGACTCGGGAAATAGGGCGATAAACCCCCTCCCAAGCGAGGGATCTGAACATTGCAACTATTTCTCTAAATCCATTACGGGGGATAACTATAATAACAGCAGAAAAGGGAACTAGTAATAACAGCATAAGGGTAACTATAATAAAAGCGTAAAGGAAAACTGAAATAACGCAGAAAGGGAAAACTAGAAAACAAGCTAAGGGAAATAGTAATAACAAGCGAAAGGGGAAAACTAGTAATAAAAAGCGAAAGGGATACTGTAATAACAACTAAGGGGAAAACAGAAATAAAAAGCAAAAGGGATAACTATAATAAAAGCAAAAAGGGGATAACTGTAAAAGCTAAGGGATAACTAAAAAACAAGCAAAAAGGATAACTAGTAATAACAAGCAGTAAGGGATAACTAGTAATAACAAGCAGTAAGGGATAACTAGTAATAACAAGCAGTAAGGAATAACTAGTAATAACAAGCAGTAAGGGATAACTAGTAATAACAAGCAGTAAAGGATAACTAGTAATAACAAGCAGTAAGGAATAACTAGTAATAACAAGATCAAACAGAGGGTGGCACTGGATAACAAAAAATACGATAACAAAAGATAACACAAAATGGCAAGAGATATTAGGAGGGCAAATAACAGATAACAGGAAAAATAACACGAACATAACATGAACAAAATATAACCATGCATAAAATAGTGTACGACAATAATATTAATAAGATAGAATAAGATAAGATAAAAGATAAGAGAAATATAAAAACCAATGAAAAAAAGGAGTTGAAAAATGTAAAACAAAAATGTGAAAAATGTAGTTAAAAAATTGATAAAAATAAATAAAATGAAAAAACAATGAGGAAAAATGAAAGAATAAGATAAAATAAATACAAAAATAATGAAAAAGTGCATAATAGGATTGGAAAAAAGGGATGCTAATAAATAAAATGAAAATACAATGATGGAAAAGATGAAAGAATTTAATAAACAGCGAGAGAAAAAAGCGAACCCAAAACAAGACTTAGTGATGAAATTGGAAATAAAACACAAGTGATAAAATAATGTAATAAAAACTCTTATAATGCAATACAATATAGGGCATAGGGGAGAGAGAAGAAAAGAGAGAGGAGGGAGGAGAGAGAAGAGGGGAGAGAGGAGAGAGAGAAGAGAGAGAGAGAGAGAGAGAGAGAGAGAGAGAGAGGAGAGAGAGAGTAAATACTTGGGAATCCTTCTCCATTTTATGTCTGTTTCTGTGTGTAAATCAGCGGTTTACAAATTCCGGGAGCTCACTAACTTCCGGTGCAAAGTTTATAAAAGGCTGCA
>JACEEZ010012303.1:0-12287 GCA_016584305.1 Chionoecetes opilio | reverse complement strand
TTTTTTTCCCAGCATCGTCTGGTAGAGACCTTTTTCTCGCAATTGAAACGGTTGGTTTCTGCACAACACAACAGCTTGGCAGGGGCCGAAATAATAATCAGTCCAAAACATTGCACACACTATCACAAAGCAGTATAAAAACACTTTTTCAGCAAGTGTTTTTGGAGTGGGTCTTCGTAATCCAAGACGGTGCTGGGACGATAAAAACACGGCTTATTACTGCTGCTACATAAAACATAAGAAAATAAGGAAGCTACAAGAGGCCGCGAGGCCTACACGGGGTAGCTCCTGTAAAGGAGCTAGTTATAGTAGCTCCTACTACAACTACTACCAACTGCTATAAGAAAAGGTTAGGGGGAGGAAGAGGAGGGGGAGAAGGAGAAGGAGAAGCAGAAGCTAGGAGGTAGAGGAGGAGGAGGAGGAGGAAAAAGGGGTGGAGCATTTTGTGTGGATGATAAATTTGTTTATAAACACAGCTGAGAGCGTGGAAGCCTTGTGATTGGCTGAAACTTTTTGGAAATACTATGTGATTCGCTGGGGAGGCTGTGACGTATTGTACTCGCCAGCCAATCAGCTATCGAAACCCATAGTGACACCGTAGCGCCACTCCCATATCTCGTACCAAATCCCCGCGACTTCCGGTTGTACAAATAGAGGAAGTTAGTTAAGCTAAACACCGCGCCCTTTAACTCTCTCTGAATGTCTGCCCCCAGGCGGGGGATTTCTCTCTCTCCTCTCTCTCTCCTCGTCTCCCTCTCTTTTCCCTTCCTCTCTCTCCTCTCTCTCTCTCTCTCTCTTTTTCCTTTTCTTCTCTCTCTCATCTCTCTCTCTCTCTTCTCTCTCTCCTCCTCTCTCTCTCTCCCTCGTCTCTCTCTTCTCTCTCTCTTTTCTCTCTCTCTCGTCTCCCCCTCTCTCTCTCCCTCTCTCTTCTCTCTCCTCCTCTCTCTCTCTTCTCTCTCTCTCTCTCTCTCTCCTCTTCTCTCCCCCTCTCTCTCCTCTCTCTCTCTCTCTCTCTCTTTTCTCTCCCGTCCTCTCTCTCTCTCTCTCTCTCTCTCTATCCCCTCCTCTTCATCTGCTCCTCTCCTCTCTCTCTCTCTCTTCTTCTCTCTCTCTCTCTTCTCTCTCTCCTCTCTCCTCTCTCTCTCTCTCTCTCTCTCTCTCTCGCTCTCTCCCTCCTCATCTCCTCCTCTCTCTCCTCCCTCCTCTCCTCTCTCTCTCTCTCTCTCTCTCCTCTCTCTCTCTCTCATAGAGGAGGTAAAAGGGAGTGGCATGGAAAGTAAGCAGAGGAGAGGTTATAAGGTAGGGTAGGAGCAGGTGTGATCGAGTGAGGTCAGGGCAGGCCGCCGCGGCCGCAAGTGCGTTTAGGATGTGGGGGGGGTTCCCTCGTTAGGCTCGGGGCCATAGGGCTTCAAGATATAAGGGAAGACCCAGTGTTAGAAAAATGGAACCAAGGGAGGGTGGTAGACACTCTATGCGATTTGATGGGTCATTAATGTCATGTGTTGGGGGTGTAGGCGAATTAAGAGACCATTCCGGTGAATTAAAGTGAGATGGGGTTTTTGATGTAGTTAGGCGTCACGGAATCCTACTTAGGGAGAGGATAATGTAAGAACAGAGGGGTATCACCTTAAAAATAAGGTAGAGCAGATCCTAGAAAGGGGGCGGTGGGTGGTTATTGTCAGGCAGGATGCAGTGTAGAGATTTTGAGGAGCTAGATGTAGGAACCTGTGAGGCAGCGAAGGATATTTTTGCTGCTAATTTAGAGTACAAGAGAGGAGCAAAAGGGACGATCATCTTTAGTCTGCTAATGACAGTTTGAAGGAGAGGGGCTAGATAGAAAATGAAGGAAATATAACAAGAATTGTAGATTATAGCGACACGAGACAGGAAACAGTATATATTTATGAGGGACATGAATGGACACATAGGTATCTAGGGTAGGAAGGTAAATGGGGAATGGGAGTACTACTCTTAAATTTTGTTGAGGCCAACGAGTTTAGAAATCCTATACGCAATGGCAGAGGGGTAGAGTAACATTGCAGAGAGAGGAGGGAATCAGCTATAGATTATGTGCTAGTAAAATGAAAATGCCCGGAAGATTGTTGAAGGATATGTGGATAGATGAGGAGGGTCTGGTAGATATAAATAGTGACCACAACATATAGTCCTTAAATTATACCAAGTAAAAAACAAAGGAGAATGAAAGGAGAAAATGCGAACAAGAGGGGACAGTAGACAGGCAAATTGGAACTTTTAGAGGACTTGAAACAGGTAGTTTTGAAGGAGGAAGGGGGGTGATGAAATGAACCAGAGTCTGTGGAGAACAATAGCTGGAATAGCTAGGAAGAGGATAGGTAAAGTGAAGCAAAGGAGCCGGGGAAAAACGTGCAATATGTTGGTGGAATGTGAGATTAAAGGGCTAGGAAGAAAAAAGGAGCGACACAGGTCAACGAAAAGACTCGAACAGGAATAGATGGAGAATAGAGGAAGGCTAGAATATGAGGAGTCGATGGGATAGTATAAGAAAAAACAGAGAGAAGTAAAAGCGTTTATTATGAGGCAGGGCAAACATGGAGAGGAATTGGTAGAGGAACTAAGGGAGAAGGGTGAGGAGGGGGTAGGGAATTGGTATCTTTTCCTTAGAGGAGAAAGACAGGGAGCAACCGGCGGTAGAGAAATTTTAGTGGGAGAACGAAGTGGTAAGGACCTGAGCGTATTAAGAGGGGAGCAAGAAGTTTTGGGAGGAGTTGGGGGGCATGACTGAGCAGGTAATATTAGGTGAAGTATATTAGGAAGTAAAAGGAAGTAATGAGGGCATGGATACATTTCAGTAAAGAAGAAATACGGATTTACTTAAAAAAGCTGAAAAATAGGAAAGCCGCAGGCAGGATGGTATACCAAACGATTGTATAAGAGGGGTTGGGTATGGTTGGATGGGTTGTTGGCTTTTAGCAGATTTTGGCAGGATAAGAAGTCCCAGGAAATGGAATGAATGGTAGGGTTACTCTATTACACCAGGGAGGTCCACAAAAGTAGAAAGCTCTTGAAAAATTCGACCATACGCAGTAATGGATAAAGTGTGGGAAGTATTCATGGTTTACTAAATGGTGAGGATTAGTGAAGGTTGTGAGAGAAATAGAGTAATGGGGAGAACCGAAGCTTTGCAAGGATAGGATAGGTGAGGACAACATGTTCGTATTGTTCAGTGATAGAAAAAATGAATAGGATAGGTGGGAGACATACCTTGCATTCCTCTTGCATTGAAAGGCTTTGATAGGGTCCAATAGGGGTTTGCTTTGTAATACTGTCTAGAATTGGGATTAGTGACAGATAGTCCCAGCATAATTAGATCGTATGTATGAGGACACAAGGGCCAGTTTAACAGGCTTGGGGAAATAAGAGACAGAGTGGGTAGTAGTCGAAGAGGGGTTTGGTCAGGGTGCGTGTTTATCACCGTTCGTTTTGGCTTATCATACAGAGGAAGTAGAATTAGGTTAAGAAAAATTCGGGCTATGGATAAGGTTGGGGATTAAAATTTGAGCAGTTTACTATCTGCTGACGAACATAGTTGGTCATGAGTTGAGGACAGTGGAGAACTTCAGGGAGCTGCTTACATATAGTCGCACATTATGGGAGGGTTTTGGGATGAATTTACCAGTGAGAAAAGTCCAGGTCCTGGTTATAATGGGAGAGGCAGCAGATGAGGTATGAGTTGGGAAATGGTAGACCTGAGGATAGGGCCCCCGAGTCATATAAATCCCTAGGTATCACGGTAGATGGGAAGGGATCAGATGAGGACGAAACAGGATAAAAATAGAAAAGCAAATCAGTGTGGAAGGCTTGTTAGTGTAGCAAGATGTAGGGCAAACAGGTTATTGGGTAGTAAGAGGGTTTGTGGAAAGGCATGGGCAGTACGCGATCCTCATGTATGTAGGCAGAGTGTATGAGGGTGGAACGGTAGAGAGCTGGACAAGTTAGAGGTAGTACAGAACAGGGTAGGTTTAGACTTGCACTAGAGGCCAAACAGGTATGTAGCAGTGAGGCGATCAGGGAGAGGCAGGGTGGAGATACCTTTGCGGAGAGCATAGGAGAAGTCAGTGCTTTAATTACAAATCAGGCTTAGAAAAATGGATTGAAACAGGTGGGCTTCGAAAAGTTTATGAGTGGATAGGACGAGTGTAAATGGGACAGTCAAGCAGAGACGGTGGAGAGGAAATGTTTACAGTTTTCACAAGTAGATACACCAGTCTAGTGAGGGGGAGTTAAGCGAAAGAGTGAAAGAACCAGTTCAGAAGGCAGGGCAGGGAGATGTGGATACAGGAGGATGGAGGGTAGTTCTTCTGACGTTGGTACAAGGGTAAACCACACCAAAAGTGTGAGGTCTTTTATGATGTAGCTTTGGGATTGTTAATATTTAAAGCAAGGACAAAATCTCTGGAGGTCCAATATAGACAATAGATGGCAAACGAAGGAAGCAGATATGTCAAATGTGTATGGGTAACTAGATGAAACTGTAGAGTCACCTGGTATTAATTTGTTCCAAGGTTATGATGAGGAAAGAGAGCGGCTTAATAGCAATGTGGCACCGGGAGGTAGGCGGGGATCATGTGGGATAGAGTGGCAGAGGGGAACATAGATGGGAATAATGATTTCTTTAGTTTGAGTATGGTTACAGGCCACAAATAGAAAGAAATCATCGAAGGGGTTAAAGTAGTTTGTTAGAAAAGCTTGGAAAAAGATCAGAGAGTTTAGAGCCTCATACAAGCCCTGAGGGATCCAGCCTGAACTTAGCTTTGTGACCGGGTTAACCGCGGTTTGCTTCCCCACCTGAAAGAAGAAGAGAAGAATATTTTAGAATAGGCCACTATACAAAATCGTGTTTTCCTCGTCGTTTTCCTCAGGTACTGCATTTGACGGCACTAAACCCCCGCACACATTCCATAATCGAACCCGACGTCGCCAACAAATCAATGCGCAGCGCTGTCATGTCCTGGTTATGGTCCATCGTGATCGATCGTCGTGACGCTCGTGACGCGCTCGCCGAGTGCCCAGAAAATTAGTGCGTTTCCTAAAAAATCGGGAAGCTCGCCCGATGTTTGTACCCAACGCAGTGCATCCGTAAGTCTATCGTGACGCTATCGTTATCTATTGTAGCAGCTTCGTGACATACCGGTGATCCGTCTTATGTCTATCGTGACGATAATACCGTTACGGAGCGCTGTCATCCCTACCTCCCCCCCTTGCTCAGTCACCTCCACCCACCTCTACTACTCCCCCCCTCCTCCCCTCACCTCATGGTGCACCAGACCCCCTCTCGCTCCCCTACCTCCCTACAGCCCTTCCCTACTCCCTCACACACGCGGTGACAACCCCCCTCGTCTCCCTACGGCCCCTACTCTCCCATCACACGGTGACTCCACCCTCCCCCTACTTCCTACCCCCCTACTCCCTAAACACGTGAAGATGCCACCCGATCCCCTTGTAACCACACATATCCCCACCAACACCCACGCCTTCTCCTCCCCACCCTCCCCTCCCCCCCGTTTTCCCCACCACAACCCCTTCTTTATTATACAACCCCCTCCCCCGTTTCCTCCCCGTTCTCTAATCCCAACACGTACCCATTAAAGAGAACTGCAACTAACTCCCTGAATTCCAGGGGTTCCCGCTGGCAGTTTTACTCAAATTTGGTGAAAAGTTTGGTCACTGGAAAGACAAATCATGGGCTTATTCACTGCACTAAAACAAAGTATAATATTAAGAACGATTTTCTTCTATATGTATATTGTAATAGAGCCTTGATTTCTGTAAAACATTGTATATAACCGAATAACCAAGTAGGTTATAGTTTGAGGAGGGCGAGTAAATGCTACTCTAATGATATTAATAGTCAATAACGTATGTTTTCGAAAGTTAGCTTATAACCTAGGTGCCAGTCATATGTTTTCTGTTTTATTATTGTGTATCAATCCAGATAGAAGCCCTGAAGTGCAATGAGTCGACGGGCGTGAAGTGCAAATGTTTTTGATTCAATCTTCTCCGCCACAATCTTCCCCGCCCACCACTCCTGGCCGCGGCGTTTCGCCGTCCACAATTTAACCTACATTGTCGATTCCAACAAGCCGATTTCGCCATTCTTTATTCTTTCGTTTTTCCAAGGCATTGCTTATTGTATTTTGCCCAGCGTTTTTGCCAGACGCAGCAGTACTTACTGTCTTAAAAACAGTGTGACATCGGCACCAAATTTTACATGCCACAATATTACATGTAAAAAATATATTAGGCTCTGTTTACTCGGGCGATTAATTTGCATTAAATTGCTATCTTGAGACGTTCAATCGTAATGCATGTCATGCATACACTTACTAGAACAACAGAAGAACGTTCTTTTTTAGTAGTCATATGCCGGTGCAATCAATATTTTCATTGCGAAATGATTTATGAAAAATATTAGTCGCGGAGGGAAAAAAAGACCAGTAGACCAACCTTTTGAGTTTATAAACCTGCAGCGACCACTGGCATTTCTCGATTTTCAGTTCTCCTCTAATTCCGAGAGAACTAGAACCCAAAATGCCAGGGGTCGCTGGCAGTTTTAACTCCTTTTTTGATAAGTTGGGCTACTGGAAACAAAATATGGGCTTATTCACTCACTTAAAACACAAAAGTATAACATTTATGAACGATTTGTCCTCTATATGTAATTGTATGAAAGCCTGATTCTGTTAAAACATTGTATATAACCAAATAACCAAGGTTATAGTTGCGGAGGCGAGGTAATGGCTACCTAGGATATTATATAGTCAATAACGTATGTTTAGAAGTTATCTATACCTAGGCAGTCATATTTCATGTTATTATTTTGTATCAATCAGATAGAAAGCCTGGCAGTGCAAATGAGTCACGCGTAAAGTAGCAATGTTTTGATTCAATCTCCCCGCCCACCAATCCTCGCCGCGGCGTGTACGCCTCCACAATTATAACCTACATTGTCGAGCAACAAGGCCGATTTCGCATTCTATTATTTCTTCGTTTTTTCCAAGGCTTGCTTATTTGTATTTTGACAAGCGTTTGCCAGACGCAGCATTACTGTCGTAGAAAACCAGTGTGAACTCGCCCAACTTTTCATGCCACAATATACATGTAAAAAAAATATATTAAGCTTTGCGTATCGAGGCGAGTAATTTGCTTAAATTGCTATTATAGAACGTTCCATCGTAATGCATGTCATCCAATATTATTATAGAAACAGAATTATTTTTTGGTATTCAGATGCGGTGCATCATGTTTTATCGCGAAATTAATTTATGAAAAATATTCGTTGCGAGCCAAAACACATAACCCACCTTGAGGTTAAAACTGCCCATCGACCACTGGGCATTTTCTCCGTTTCAGATCAATGGAATTCCCGGGTTTCGCCCATCTTTAACCTTCCTTCTCATTACCATGGCAAACATCCCCCACGTGTTGTAGGCTCTTGACGCTATCGTGGTAACGTTCATGGCACGTTCATTGCACGTCGTGGTTATCGTAGCCTTATCGTGAACGACAAAATGACCGTTGATTTTGCCATTCGTGAATGTAGTCCTTACGCTGTCCATGCTCCTCGTGATCCATCTTACGACCATCAATTACACATACGTACAGGCAGCGTGACATTGTGTGAGCTATGTGGTCTTGGGCGTTTCTATTTCGGGGTTTCAAGTTAAACGATAGCGTCAATAATCAAATTTGGTGGCGCTAATCGTGTCAGATTGATGGAAGTATGGACGGGCGCCCCCGTCACACTTCCATAACACCGAACCCAAAAATGGTTCGAGTTCATTGTGTGTGGGTTTGGAAAGCATTTTCGCTGCTGATTTAAAAAATGGCATTGCTTTTTCTCCTAGCACGTATAGTTTTTTGAAATACCGGCCATTTTAAATTTTAATGAGCTATTATATTATATACGTATATAATAATTATATATTAATCGCAACAATCCCCTACGTTAATATAATATTACTCTAATTAAATTCTGGTGGTCCTGCGGCTTTATAGTACCTAATTTACATATCTGTCAAAAAATATACTTTAAATTATGTTTTCCCAAATATATCCGAACATGTGCCCTCTTGATACGAAAATAATGCAAATCACAGTAAATTTTGACTTTATATATATTCTATACATAATTTTACATATATATATATATATATATATTTTGGAACACAACTTCGAGATTTTTTTTGAGAGAAAGATGCCACTAGTTCGAAGAACAGTCAAATCTAGACTTCTTCGAAAACGAGTCAAATATCTCAATTGGTATTAAATATCATATGATCAAAACTATACCTAACCACAAAAGTACTCACCCTGCTCCATAGTAAATCAGAATGTTTCTGTAAGTTTGGTCTTTTCGTTTGTAGGAAGCAGCTACTTTCACGTTGTAGCGTCAGCAATAGTCCCCTATCATGTTGGGACTGAATCGTCCTTGGTATCGGGTTTTCCATGGCGGCAATGTCCTGGTGGAAGCGTTCCCTCCTGCTCCTCACTGACCGCGCCAAGATTCATTTGGGAAGAATTCAAGATGTGAATGGAAAAAGTGGATTTTGATGACAGTCCGAGCCCCAAGCGCAATGGTAACTCTTCAACGATGTAATTTACAGTTCCTCATAATTCGATGCTCGAACATGACCTAGTAGTTTCTTATAACAGCCAAAAGCTCTTCCAAGCAACTTTTTCAGGGCAGTTAGCTCTTTAACAAAGTCTCATCATTGCAGTAGTGACGAATTTAGGGCCATTGAAAACACCTGCCTTTACTTGGCTTTCAGATACAGTGCGTTCAACTTTGCTAACAATACTGAAGCCAGCACCATTTTGATCCATGGCCTTCACAAAATGTTTCATTAACCGCAAGTTTCAGATGCATAATGGAGGTAAGTACACCTTTTCCACTGTCAACAAAAGGTTTGTAACATACAGTTGAACCTGCCAGGTGAGTCTTTTCGGTCGTGCTGGCCATTACTTTTGATTGTAATGTTTGCTGTCCGCTCATAGAGTCCCACAAACAAGAAAACACATTGGCTAGTGTAACCCTAACTGGAGTCCTAGAATCAGGAGATTACCTTCAGGTCCCCACAATCAGATTCCACTGATGGGTTCTTCATGTTTAAACAGCCGATAACAAAGTCTTCATAGTTTCATAAGTTCCACTCTTTCATGCCATAGCGCAATTGGACACATTCGAGCTTATTTCCTTTATGCAAGAACGGCCTTTGCGTGTTTTTTTATCCTGAAATCTATGAACACGCCCTCACTCTTATCATAATGTTAGCTCACAAAGTTGTTCCATGAGTGTGTCCCCATCAAAGCAGTAACAGAGGCTTGTGTTTCATCTTGAAAAACCCGCGCTTGAAGAGTTCTTTAGTCTCGACCAACGTGGTGATGAGAACTCCTTCTTGTACAATTCATTCCTTGAGAACAGATCCAAGACCTTCACTTTTTTCTCCTTGGGTAGATCTAGGTCCCTAGCAAGGTCTGTACATTTCTGATGAATGAATTTGGGCTCTCTGTTGTCATGCCATTTCTTGACAGTCTTGTTATCCATGGGATATCCTCCTCGTGTTCGAATCTGATTCACTTATACACTTGCAATTTGAACTTTGGAACTGGGATATCAGGACCATTTTGGCACAGGCCTGATGGCAGAAGTACGTCAGGATAACTGATTTTGCTCGCGTTTTTATGACTATCCTTTGATGTTAGTGAGCAGAATTAGCAGTCAGTACCTGGTGATCCTTTTGTATCACGGCCAAGCCATTTGGGATGCCGATGCCATCCTGAGTGCCGTTTTGCCACCATCCATTCATTCAAGGGGTTCACACAGGGGTTGCATGCTACATGAGGGGCCCCTTCTTGAATCTTATCACCTGTACTGCACTTGAAGTAAGGCAGATAAGCTGCTTTAACATTCTTTTGTAAGAGGTTTCTTCAGACTGTCAGGTGGTAAAATTTCCAACATTGTTAACAAAATGTCCCGATGCATGCACACAGTTACGGCGCTCCATCACAGCCCGGTAACAGAGGTACGATATACGGTAAACCGAACTAAAATTTAGGGACTCCACTAAATCAACACAATCATATCTCCAAAGAAAATAAATGTTAAACATCTATCATAGCTGTACGATCAGTAGTAAAAATACTACACACCCGCTAACCCCTCGCCAATACGCAGCGGGCACGCCCCTCCCCTGCTCACTGCACAAACCATACTGGATCTCAAAACACTGCACTGCCGTAAATAGGCTTGGAACAGAAAGATTAGATTTTAAATGAAAACATTGGTGTAAACCTATTTTCTGCATGATTTTACCCATATTTTTTCATGAATTGCGTCTGGTTCGTCAGAAACAACTGGACGTGATAGAGTTAATTGACCATGCAGATTCGAGTTCAGGCAGGGGTCGATTTACCATATCCACTTCATGTGGTTAGTCCAGAAACCATTCTTCGATTTTTTTTTGTCGACAGTGTTATATCGAAACCCACGAACGACGCCAACATGCAATGCGCAGCGGCCGTCCATGGTCCTGGTTGGTCCATCGTGATCGATCGTAAGCTCGTGACGCGTTCGGCGGCCGATGCCACGAAAGTTAGTGCGTGCCCTAAAATCGGAAGCTCCCCGATGTTTTGTAACCAACGCCAGTGCTATCGTAAGTCTATCGTGACGCTATCGTTATCTATGTAGCAGCTTCGTGACACTACCGTGATCGGCCTTGTATGTCTATCGTGACGATCAAACCGTTACGCGCGCTGTCATCCTACCTTACCCCCCGTTCTCATTCACCCTCCACCCACCCTCTACTACCTACCCCCCCCTCCTCCCTCACCTCATGTAGACCACCTCTCGACTCCCTACCTCCCTACTCCCTCACCACCTGTGACCACCCCCCCCTCGTCTCCAGCCTACGCCCCTACTCCCTCACTGCGTGACTCCACCCTCCCCCTACTCCCTAAACACGTGACGATGCCCACCCACCCCCCTTGTAACCACAACTATCCCCACCAACACCACAACGCCTTCTCCCTTCCCAACCCTCCTCCCCCCCGTTTCCCCCACCGAACACCACCCCCTTCTTTATTACAACCCCCCCTCCCCCCTTTCCTCCCCTTCTCTATCCCAACACGTACCCAATTCCAAGTATCTTGAACTCCGAGAAATGCCAGTGGTACGCTGGCAGTTTTAACTCAAATGGTTGGTCCTACTGTGTTTTGACTCCGCGACTAATATTTTTCATAAACGAATTCGCGATAAACATTGATGCAACCGCATCTGAATACCAAAAATATAGTTTTCTTCTGTTTGTTCTAACTAATTATATGGGGACATAGCATTACGATGGAACGTTCTATAATCGCTTTAATTGCAAATTACTCGCCTCGAGAGCAAAGCTTATATTTTTTTACATGTATATTGTGGCATGTAAAAATTTGGGTGAATGTTCACCTGTTTTCTAAGAACAGTAACTTCTGTCGTCTGGCAAACTGCTTGTCAAAAATACAATAGCAATGCTTTTAAAAACGAGAATAAGAATGCCGAAATCGGCTTGTTGCTGCGACAGGATTTAGGTTATAAATTGTGGAGGCGACACGCCGCGGCGGGTATGTGCGGGGAGAATTTGGCGGGGAGATTGAATCAAAACATTGCACTTCATAGGCGTCCCGACTCATTGCACTTCTCAGTCTTTCTATCTGATTGAAACACAATCATAACAAAATAGGACTGCCTAGTTAGATAACTTCTAAACATACGTTATTGAGCTATATAATATCATAGAGTAAACATTTACCTCGCCTCTCAAGCCTATAACCTACTTGGTTATGTGGTTAAATACATGTTTTACAACTCATTCTTCTATACAATATCATATAGAAAAAATCGTTCTCAAAAATTATACTTGTGGTTTTCAGTGCAGTGGATTAATCCCATATAGTTTTCTTTCAAGTTTGAACCAACTTTTCACCAAATTGGTGAGTTTAAAACTGCCGCGACCACTGGCCTTTCGGAGTTGCAGTTCTTCTATTCGAGAGAACTGAACCCAAAATGCCAGGGTTCGCTGGGCAGTTTTAACTCCCTCTTTTTTTTGATAATAAGTTGGTCTAACTGGAAAACATAAATATGGGCTTTATTCCACTGCATTAAACACAAAAGTTAATATTATGAACGATTTTCTTCTATATGTATAATTGTATAGAAGCCTGATTCTGTAAAACATTGTAATATAACCAATAAACCAGGTTATAGT
>JACEEZ010012302.1:0-15000 GCA_016584305.1 Chionoecetes opilio | reverse complement strand
CCATGAGGCCTACACGTGGTAGTTCCTGTTACCTAACACTACCTACGTCTACCTTTCTTCTCTACCCATGAACCTATCCAGCCCATCCAGATGTTATTTGCTAGATGCCAGAAGTCACAAGAGGAATTTGATTAAAAAAGATTTTTACATTTTCTATGAATGAAGGGTTTTTTGGTAACTTCACCTCTATATGTCTGAAAAGTGTTTATGAGTTAACACTTATGAATGTTTTTATGATGTGTTAAATCTCACAGTGTGGGGAAGGGCTTGTGTCTAGGTGTGCCTTTTCCCGTGAGAACAGTACAGGCAAACCTGCTTGTGTCTCCGTATCTGTACCACATGATCCCTTCACAGGTGTCATATCTCATCTATATTTTTGTATTTTGATCTTTCCTCTTCCTTCACCCCTTCCAACTTTGCTACTCTTTGCCTCTAACACGTAAAAACTTTAGAGGTAGAAAATATTCGCATAGGCAGCCCCCGTTTTACCCAGTATATATAGGGCTGTTGCGGTCTATATATTCCTCCTCCTCCTCCTCCAGCCTTCCTTGCACTGCAAACTGCTTCAACACCGACAAAGTGACTCTTGTAATTTCTCCCACGCTGATCAGGATAAAAAAGGGGAAAGTCCAGGTGGATTTGGTTCGATCCGGATGATTTCGGATTACCAAGGGCAGTCCGTCCCCTTCAAAGGCAGACCGATTGAGTCATCTTTCCTTCGCTCTTGCTCCCTATCGTACCGTTTTACACTTTCCTCAGCCTGTCTGTGTTATGTTTGTCTGTCTGCGTCATCCGTGTCTCTCTCCCTCTTTCTAACACACAGACACACACACACACACACACACACGCACACACACACACACACACACATATACACACACACACACACACACACACACACACAGACACACACACACACACACACACACACACACACACACACACACACACACACACACACACACACACACACACACACACACACACACACACACACATACACACACAGTCGTTGAAGAAAGACACATTCGAGTAAAGATTTATATTCAAATACGTTCTTCATCCTCCGCATCCACCCTACACACGCAAACAGACAGGGAGAAAGACAAAAAAGACAAAAAGGCAGATATACAGATATACAGACCAACAGGCAGCTGTGAATCCCCTGCCTGCCAACATTTCAGGAGTGGTGAAACTCTCCTAATAACTATGTTGCTTTCCCCTTCTCCCTTTCTCCCCTCTCTCCGAGCACCTGGACACCCCTACTATGCTCCCTCCTTACTTCTTCCTATCTTTTCTGCTCCTTATATCTTTCTGTCTCAGTTTATTTATGTCGCGTACGCCACATATATAATCTCATAATTGTTTACGTAAACTTCAGGCCTCTTAATATATATTCAAACTTAACTTGTCTTTTACAAATATTAGGAAGTCAGTGGATAGTGGAGTGGTGTTTTTAATGAGGAGACAGGCAAACGCGGTATACCCATATATAAGAAGGCGGATAAAGGAGTTGATGGAGGGTTGATGTTCAATTACCGCCCAATGAGTGACATCGGTTACTGGTTAAATGCTAGAGGCAGTAACGGCAACAAACATTCTCGAGTCTTGAGAGTCCTTTAGTTCTTATGTTGTTATGTTCTTCCTCTCCCTCGCACCCTCAAGAGCTTTTACTCCTCACTCCACATATTCCTCCACACCCACACACACACACTGACACACCGCGCGATGGTCAGGTTGATAACGTGACGGTCTCCCATTCTGAGGGTAGGCGGTTCGAATCCTCGTGCTCCCGGGAATTTTTCACTGACAAATTCGGGCGGTTACTGTTCCCCTTGAGCAAGGGGATGGGGGTGTGTGGTGTGTGAGGTCCCAGCATTGCCCAAAGATCGGTAATAATGAGCTCCAAGCTCGCACTGAGAGGGTGAAAACTGGCGATCGCGAGCCAGCTCGCGTGGACAAGACCATGGGGGTGAGTAACACACACACACACACACAAATACGCCAGGATAAAATATTGAAGACAAGAGTTAATGAAGAAAAAGAGAGACATAGATTGTAGGTATATGTAGAAGAGGCCAGTGGGGGCTATATGGAAAGGGAGGGACAGGGAGCCGAGGTATGACAAACAGCGCTACAAGGGCAAGGACGATGGGGAGAAAAGAGAGAATCTGGTATATTAGGAGAATGAAAGTGAGTGTGTTTGTGTAAGTAAGTAAGTAAGTAAATTTTATTGTCATCATACTTAACAATATTAACTGAGATTGATATAATGTACTGTTAAGGCACAGTCTGTCAAGCGTTAGCTCCTTGACAGACGGATATATATATATATATAATATATATATATATATATATATATATATATTATATATATATATATATATATATATATATATATATATTATATATATGTATATATATATATATATAATATATATATATATTATATATATATATATAATATATATATATATATATATATATATATATATATATATATATATACAATATATATAATATATATATATATATATATATATATATATATACTATATATATATATATATATATATATATATATATATATATATATATATTAGACATGTTCAGAAAACAATTTTTTCCTATTTTTATACCTCCCTGCAAGGTTTCCCATGCTTTTTGACCTGGAAAAAGCCGAAAATCACAACCATTTTGAGCTAAAATGTCAGGAACCCTTGCCTCATTGGACCTCAAGATATTAAGCCCGCGACAGTAAAAAGCGCCTAATTTGCCTTCCGCCAGACTTTTTTTCACCTGAGACTTTGTTCAATTGGGATAGAACACAAATTGCGTATCAAATTGAAGCATTTTTAATATTATTTCTGAAAAAAACAATCCAAGTAAGAATTCAAGAAAAAAGACACATCATATCCAGAAAAAAGCAAAATTCTGAAAATTTCATATAATTTCATAAATATTACAATCTTGACATCAAAAATGTGTGACAAAGACTCTAAAAAACATTTTCAAGTGGCAGAAAACCTATTGTCTATGTCAGAAGGACATTTCACAGTCATTTTTTCAGAGTTTGTTCTTGAAGCTATCAAATCGCTCACGGTTGTATTCCACATTTTTGAAGAAGGTACTTTTTTTTGCTGAGAATCTGTGGTAATGATTTTTTTGCGAAATCAGTCATCATCTTGACTCCCCGCTCAGCATGTCATTCATTTACTTTACATTGCTGACATTTCCAGGGCCTTGCTGTAGTCATCACTCCTTGGCCATGTCGCCACAGGTTCCCAAAGCCGTCATACTAATGCCAAGGGTGTCAAGCAGAAGATGACTCTCTGGACCAAACTAGATCAGCCAGAGTCGTCTTGGCTGTAACCTGAGGGAACATAGGTTTTCCCTCGCCCTGAAGCTATTGGCTTCTCAGTGGCGTGCAGCTTGGCAGCAATGTCCTGCTTCTCTTTGTCACTGATCTGCTACCGAAGAGAGCGAAACGGCAAAACCCTCCTGTGTCAGGTCCCAAATTGGGGTTTTTCAAGTTTTTGTAGCACTCCCTGAGCAATCTCTGGATCTGTTCTCTTGAATTTCATCATGTCCTTCATAAACTGCAGATCATTTGCAGGAGCATCTGCAGCAAGTGTAGATGACATCCACATGGGTGTATAGAACAGTCCTAGGAAGAGGTTTAGGCGTTCCAGCTTCACAACATTTTTCTTCATCGTACTCCAGCTGCTCAGCAAACATGAACATCTCATAGAATACGGGTTTTCTGGCCATCCACCTGGCCTGATGAATGGCTCCAGACGACTCCAGTGGATTCCGCGGGGAGGCGTGTCTCCAAGGACGATCAGTGAAAGCTCAGCCATCTGACGGTAAGTCAGCTCTAGGAGGCTTCTCCGACCTCGGGATTTCCTGTAGTATTTCCTTGCACTCTTTTTCTTTTTATTCAACCATTTTTGTCTGATGGACGGGGTTTTGTGGGGGTGTCTGTGGTAAGATCTGTCCAAACGTCCTTGAAGTGCTTGAACCAAGGATTCTCTGGGCTCTTGACCTTGCCAAACAGATTCTCCCATACAGCACCAACCACACTTCTAGAATTTTGGTGTCTGCAGGCCAGGTAGAACACCTTCCTGTCAAGCTGTTGCTCCAGAAGCTTGGCACTCCCCGATGTACTCCACTGTTGCTGGCCGTTGTGTCAAACACAAGGGCAGCGATCACTCCATTAAGGCCCCCATGCCTCCAGCAAATCCAGGATGCCTCTGCCGGGCCCGTTTCCTGTTGAGCTGTCTATCACTGGTATCCCAGTAGCTTGCTTCAGGATATGCAGGTGGTCCTGAGACAAGCACAGCCAGAGTCTCTGACGTGGTCCCAGGATCACTTCCCAGGACATCGCTTAGCATCTTGCCACCCAGTGGAGAGCAGCATACTTGGGAGGGTCCTCGCTAAATGCTGCCATGTACTCCTGGCTGATGTGGTACCTTGTCAGCATCCTGTTCCGTCTCGTTGTTTTAGGTTGAGATGACAAACTTGTCCAGGTCAGCTCCACCAGCCTTCAAAGTAGCAGAGACTAAGGCTGTCACTTGATTGTCAGACAATCCCAGACGATCAGCGGTACTGCAGATGTAAAAACACTCCATGACCCTCCTGGGAAATGTGGGGTCACAGTGTCTTGGTGATGTGAACATACAGGACGAGGTTGTTGGTAATCCTGTCCTCTGCATTTCCCCTTTACTGTCGGGTTTGGGGCAGCCCAGGTAGACACATCAGCAGCAGTCCTTCGCTGTGTGGCAGCTGAAAAATTGTAGAAATTTTGTGACAAAATTTATATCTTGTTCCTCTCTCTGCTGCAGTCTTGCAGCCTCTGCTTGCTGCTGGGACCGTGGACTCAAAATATTTGTCATGGACCAGACATGTGGGCCTTTCTCTCTGTTTTCTGATCCTGGTAGAAACCTGATGTCCTTGTCCTTCTTCTCCCTTGATAGCAGTCGTTTCTCTCTATTTCCTGGATGGCATCTGAAGTCCTATGTCGAACAGGCTATCTAATTCCAGGACAAAGGCACTCCTTTTCCCCCCAGGGTCACCTTTGTTCTACCTTTATTCCTTGCTAGATCCTGTGCTTTTTGTGAAGTGTCATGAAATCTGCGCTGCTTTGTACTTGGTCATGGTCTTGATCCTAGCCATCTGCCAGAATGGATGTAGCCTCCACTGTTTCATTGGCGAGGTCTTGATGCTTAGGATTCCCGTATTTTCTGGCAAACTCTGGAGATGGAGGAAGTACTGGAAGGCCTTTTCTGTTGGTGGGGAACTGGGGCCACTGATGGTGGATGATGGTAGCCGATCAGGAAGGTTTCTGTAGCAGATCTAGTAGCAGGTCGGCGTGACGCTTGTCTCTGGATGCAGGTGGGGTTCTGAGATGTCAACTTTGCGTCCTCGGAGCTCCTTGCTTACTGCCATAGTGAAGTTTATCTTGTGAAGTATCTCTCTCTTCTCTCCCCTCTCTCTCTCTCTCTTCTCTCTCTTCTCTCTTTTCTCTCCTCTCTCTTTTCTCTCTCTCTCCTCTCTCCCTCTCTCTCTCTCTCTTTTCTCTCTCTCCCCTCTCTCTCCTCTCTCTCTCTTCCCCTCTCTTTTCTCCTCTTCTTCCTCTCTCTCTCCTCTCTCTTTTCTCCTCTCTCTTCTCTCTCTCTCTCTCTCTCCTATCTCTCTCTCCCCTCCTTTTCCTCTCCTCTCTCTCTCTAATCGCCGAGGATTTAGAGTCAATATCTTGGGTCTGAATACATGGTTCCGCTGAGTATAGGCCCCCCATCCCAAACTACAGATTGTCCAAGTTATGTATCTGTGCTTGGTCTTGAATTCACACAATGATCCATGAAACAATTTGCCCTGATTCCCTCTCTTCATCCCAAAGATGATGTAAAGTGACCCCGCAAATTTGTGATGTTTTAACAAGAAACTTATACGTTAGGCAGTACCAACCCATTCCGAAATATCAAATATACTCTACGATGTCATTAACTCAATCTTTATATTTGGTATTGGCAGCGTGTGCGAGTAAGTTTGTGTGAGCAAGGGTGAGATCGGAAGGCATGATGTAGAAGGGTGAACAAATAAAAAAAAATGCATTAATGTAAATTTGCATTCAATGCAAAACTGATGCAAAAAAGTATCAAGCTTCAGATCAATTACGTTACACATTATGATACTAAGGAATAAAAACAAATAACAGATGCAGAATGAACAAGCTGCCTTCACTGTGGCGGACACATTCAACAGAAAAATACTTCGAAATAGAAAGCACACTCAATTGTCTAGCACAGCAAAGCAGATGAAAAGTCATCGGGGTTTGTCACGTCACTTGATTACACAGTCAATAGAACAAGGAAATGAAATGTACGAGGCTGAAGAAAAATAATTGAAATTTTTAGCACGCGAAATAAATGATATAAGAGCAAGTCAAGGTAATCAATCATTGCGCGAGCGTGCGCACGTGTGTGTGTGTGTGTGGTGTGGGGTGTGTGTTGTGTGTGTGTGGGGTGTGTGTGTATGTGTGTGTGGGTGTGTGTGTGGTGTGTGTATGTGTATGTGTTTTGTGTATGTGTGTGTGTGTGTGTGTGTGTTTTGTGTGGTGTGTTGTGTGTGTATGTGGTGTGTATGTGTGTGTCATTTATCCCCCGGCCGCACATGCGGTCGCGCCCGTGCACTTTTTGGTCTGTTCTTGTGAGGCAAGGCCAAGGTGGTTTATGACGCCAAAAAACGCTGAATGGCGTCCATTATGACTTTCAAAAGCATTCGATGTAGTGTCACAACAGATTAATGCAGAAACTAGCGAGGCTGATTAAAGATTATTAGGTTTAAAAACATGTCAAAGTTGAGAGGCAACAAACGGCGCCGCCTTGGCATGCAGGCGCTGCACACTGGGCGTCTTTCTTGTGCGTGCTCGCAAGGCTTGCTGTCATCATCACACAGACAAGAGAGAACTTTGATTAACGGCCTTAAAGTGCTCCAGCGTCCTCGGTTTTGTATGATTCTGGCCCACCAAGCATCAAAGTTTGCACACCGAGTTTCCCATTATCTTCAGAGGGGGGCACAGGAAAATACTATTTCCCAAGGAATGTGAGTAAACTTTCAAAATTTTATATATTATCGAAGGATTCAACAGCACTTTTTTCGGGTTTTTTAACCCTGCATCCGTCTCCATTTCGGTAAATAAAAGATAGGAGCAAAGTCCCCTGAACACCCCCGAGTAGGGATATTCAACAGCTTCCAAAATTGTAAACTAACCTTTCTGTGAGACCTTTAATTAATAAGGAGGGAAACGTGACTCCTCCCGATACATACATATGTATACCTACATATATAAAATGATATGCCCCCAATACCTACATATGATATGAATGCATGTACATAATATTGGCTACTCAAACGCGGAATGGGCAGGTCTGGGAGGCAAAAAAGGAACGCCCTTCATGATACTGCTGCTATAAATGAAGAATATGAAAGAAGTTCCCAAACAAATTATTGATGTATCATGGCGTTATTTTGTGGCGTGTGGGAGGGATGGGAGGGAGGGAGGGAGGGAGGAGGAGGGAGGGAGGGAGGAGGGAGGAGGGAGGAGGGAGGGAGGGGAGGGAGGGAGGGAGGAGAGAGAGAGAGAGAGGAGAGACGAAGAGAGAGAGAGAGAGAGAGAGAGAGAGAGAGAGAGAGAGAGAGAGAGAGAGAGAGAGAGAGGATAGAGAGAGAGAGAGGAGAGAGAGAGGAGAGAGAGAGAGAGAGAGAGAGAGAGAGAGAGAGAGAGAGAGAGAGAGAGAGAGAGAGAATCCAGTTAGCATTATCAGTGCTTCTTAGCATTATTTACAACAGGGGACTATATATGAATGATTCCACAGAACGATGAAGCATAATTTAAAGAGAAAGAAGAAGCAAGTAGAGTAATGAAGTAAGATATATATATATATGTATATATAATATATATATATATATATATATATATATATATAATATATATATATATATTATATATATATATATATATATATATATATATATATATATATATATACTATATATATATATATATATATATATATATAAGGGTAGCCAAACTTCCTCAGCAGGGGAGGGAAGTTTTTGCTCTACAAGTCCCAGATACGGCCTTACTTAGAGTACGCCGCCCTCTCCTGAATATCGTGTGCAGACTCGCACACTAGGAGGCTGGACAGCGTCGAGCCCTATGATTGGTGGATGATGCAGACCCCGCAGCCCAACCCGAGCCAGCGAGTCCCCTCGACTCACTGGAACACCGCAGGGACGTCGAGGTGCTTGTGGTATTCCACAAAGCACAGGTGCAGGCAGTGCCACACCTGGCTGGGTTACGACAGCCTCCAAGAGTCGCCACGCTAGGCACGATTCATACATATTGTATATATATATGTTTAAATAAAAGAGAGAGAGAGAGAGAGAGAGAGAGAGAGAGAGAGAGAGAGAGAGAGAGAGAGAGAGAGAGAGAGAGAGAGAGAGAGAGAGAGAGAGAGAGAGAGAGAGAGAAGAGAGAGAGAGAGAGAGAGGAGAAGAGAGTATAATCATATAGTGCAGACTGGCAAAGAGATGAAGAGAGGTGGTAGTGGAAGCAGTGGTGGCGGCTGTAGGGTACGTGGAGGCTGACACACCATTGCTACATGGAGGGTGTGATTAACAAGGAGGCTCAGTTCGACATGGGGACCCGAAGGCAGAGTTGACAGGGTGTGGGTATCGAGAGGACAGAAGAAGGAAGAGGAGGGGGATGACAGAACAGGGTTGAGTGGCCCAGTGTACGGAGTGGGGAGAGAAAGGTGAGTGGGTACGAAGGAGGGAAAAGGTGAGAGAGGACATAAATTATAGGAGATGCATAGGAAGATCGTTTATTGATATGATGGAGAGAGAGAGAGAGAGAGAGAGAGAGAGAGAGAGAGAGAGAGAGGAGAGAGAGAGAGAGAGAGAGAGAGAGAGAGAGAGAGAGAGAGAGAGAGAGGAGAGAGAGAGAGAGAGAGAGAGAGAGAGAGAGAGAGAGAGAGAGAGAGAGACAGAGACAGAGACAGAGACAGAAGGACAGAGGACAGAGACAGAGACGTCTTCTCCAGCAGCTGCCAGCAGTCTGCGCTTACGCTGATGACTGTACTCTCTCCTGCTCCTACCCGCGACATGACAGTGGGCGTGCTGCTGATGAGGTCAATCAGCAGCTGAGTGTTATACAGGAGTGGGGTTACACGTTGGCAGGTGAACTTGCTCCGGAGAAGACACAGGCAATGGTGGTTTCTGGTCCCCCGCTGCCGGGCCAGCAGTGGAAGGGAGGCTGCGGTTTGGTGGCGTTCCTCTCCCACTCCAGGAAGCCGTCAAGGTTCTGGGAGTAGAGGTGGACCGAGAGCTAAGGTTTGACGGCCACATCAAACACATTGCAAAAAAAGGCCTCTCACAGGGTCTCTGCCCTGCGAAGGGTAGCCAGATTCCTCGACAGGGGAGGGAAGCTCTTGCTCTATAAGGCCCAGATACGGCCTTACTTAGAGTACGCCGCCCTCTCCTGGATGTCGTGCGCAGCCTCGCACACTCAGAGGCTGGACAGCATCCAGCGTCGAGCCCTGCGACTGGTGGATGCTGCAGACCCCCCAGACCCCCCAGACCCACAAGCCCTGTTCGAGCCGGTGAGTCCTCTCGACTCACTGGAACACCGCAGGGATGTCGCGGCGCTTGTGGTATTCCACAAGGCACAGGTGCAGGGAGTGCCACACCTGGCTGGGTTACGACAGCCTCCGAGAGTCGCCACGCGGAGCACGAGAACGGTGCTTACCAGTGGTGATGCAGTGGAGGTGCCGCGTTCCCGTGCCAGCCAGCACCAACGCACCTTTGTGGGCCGCGTCTCCAGGATGTGGAACATTTTCACGGCCGCTGTCCCTCACATCCAGGAGATGAACACACAAAGTGTAAAGTTGGCGGCCAATCGGTGGAGACTGTGAAGCCCACCCCGCTGAGGCCCAGTGATACTGTGACACTAGTGACAGCAACAGTGCCTCAACAAACACTTTAGTGATACAGAAATGTATATAATGTTAGTTTTTAGGTCTTTATATTTTATGTGTAAATTGCCCTTAAGATAGGTAGCCCCACGACAGTGCACCTTTGGGCTTTAGTTATATGTATGTTTAAAAAAAAAAAAAAAAAAAAAGAGAGAGAGAAGAAGAGAGAGAGAGGGGAAAAGAGAGCGAGGAGCGAGAAACGAGAGAGAGAGCAGACAGCAGACAGAGAAGAGAGAGACAGACAGACAGACAGACAAAAAGAGACAGGACAGAGAGACAGACAGACGAAGAGAACTGCTTGATATGAAGGCATATTTTGGTGACAAAAAATAATACTGTCGTCACTATCAAAGGTCAGATCATAGGCAACAATGTGAAGTCAGGCCACGAACCTTCTGACCTCCATAATGTATCGTTTAAACACATATTTTCTTCCCATAATTGAGAAAATTAAATGGAAAGAATTTTACATGTATTATTAATGTTGTAATAGCAATATCTATCTATCTATCTAATCTATCTATATATATATATTATATGTATATATATATAATATATATATATATATTTTATATATAATATATATTATAAATTATATATATATAATATATATATATATATATATATATATATATATATATATATATATATATATATATATATATATATATATCATACCATATTCACTGTGGTCAACGTCGACAGACAATTCTTATTAGTCATGGAAGCACATCTGATGTGACAGCCGGAAGCAAACTATTATTAAAGTGTCTTGCAGCACACTAGTTTGTACGCACATATTCGATTGCTTCATAAGGGAACAGAGCTTCAGCCGGCAAAATGTTGCTAGTCATTATAACTTTTTTACATATGAAATATTACGTATGTACCGAAATCACGAGTGTTCTACCCAAAAGTGGAGACGCAGCCACGCACACTGACAAAGATAATTTGTCTGTGATAATTTTGTAATCATCAATATCTATATAAATATCTCATACCAGATTCACTGAGGTCAACGTTGACAGACAATTACTATTAGTTATGGAAGCATATCTGGTCTGACAGCCGGAGGCAAACAATTATTATGTGTCTTGCAGAACACTAGTTTGTACACACATATTAGATTGCTTCATAGAAGAACAGAGCATCAGCCGGCAAAATGTGCGCAAATCATAAACTTTTTATTTGAAATTTTACGTGAGTACCGAAATCAAGAGTGTTCTGCCCAAAAGTGGAGACGGTACCACGCACACAGCCAAACATAAACCATCGAATATTCCTGTGTTGTAGAAAATCATACACTTTCAGTACAAAATAATTATCTTGTGTGCAATGTAAATGCTGCAAAAATAAGTTCAAAGTTGAATTAATCTGTAGCCTATTTGCATAATTGCATCAAAATATTTATTATGTCCCTCATGTGAGAATTTGTATGCAGGATTAATTACAATTTTTTCTCTCCCATGCATATTAGGCCCGTTTCCCTTTATATGATAAAACATATGTTATGTAAACGTGTTCTTATCATATAATATATTGTTTTAAAGTATCATACATAATGAATATTGAATTGAATCACCAACCACAACTTGGCATACATACATACATGCATACATACATACTTACATGTCATACATATATACATAATATATACACACATACATACTGGCACGTTCATACATGTACATAAGTTGGCCCAAAAGATTCGTAAAAATAAAACATCACATTTACACACACACACACACACACACACACACACACACACACACACACACAAAACACACACACACACACAAACACACACACACACACACACACACACAACACACACCCCACACACACACACACACACACACACAACACACACACACACACACACACACAAAAACACACACACACACAACACACAAACACACACACACACACCACAAACACACACACACACAATAAAAAACAACGTAACACACCACTGAAAAAACATCGAACTGTGTGGAAATAAGCAAGTAAGAAAACAATCGTATGAAATTTGCAAACACATAAAGAAACAAGAACTAATAGAGAGAGAGAGAGAGAGAGAGAGAGAGAGAGAGAGAAGAGAAAAGAAAAGAGAGAGAGAGAGAGAGAGAGAGAGGGGAGAGAGAGAGGGGAGAGAGAGAGAGAGAGTCCTCTCACCTGGATGAGTAGTCCCCAGTGCCACCTGTCACTGCTGGACAAAGTGCAGAGACGTGCTGAGCGCCTCATACACCCAACCGCCGACCAACATCACATGGAACGTCGCCCGCGGCAACAGTGGCGGCAGCAGCAGCGACGACAACAACAACATCAGCTGCAGCCCCAACAACACCAGCAACAACAACAACAACGACTACAGCAGGAGCAGTGGCGGGATGATCCCCGCTCCCAGCTTGACAGTCTGGGGCACCGGAGGAGAGTCGGTGCCCTCACAGTGCTGCACAAGGCCCAGGTGCAACATTCTTCCCACCTTGCAGGACTGCCGGACCCGTGGAGGAGGACCCGTGTGTGTGTTTGTGTTGTGTGTGGTGTGTGTGTTGTGTGTGTGTGTATTCATCTAGTTGTACTCATCTAGTTGTATTTTACAGGGCCAGAGCAACGCTCGTATGGCCCAGTCTCCATATCAACATTTTTATCATTCATCCTTAGTGCTTAGTGATGGCCGAAGCCACCACCCCGGAGAGCGGGTCACAAACCCCGGCTAACACCCGGTACCCATTCACTGCTGGGTGGACAGGGGCTCGGGTTATAAGGAAACAGTCCATATGTTTCCGCTCCGCCCGGGGACGGGTGTGTGTGTGTGTGTGTGTGACTGTGTGTGTGTGTGTGTGACTGTGTGTGTGTGTGACTTTGTGTGTGTGACTGTGTGTGTGTGTGACTATGCGTGTGTGTGTGACTGTGTGTGTGTGTGACTGTGTGTGTGTGTGACTGTGTGTGTGTGTGACTGTGTGACTGTGTGTGTGTGACTGTGTGTGTGACTGTGTGTGACTGTGCGTGTGACTCTGTTGATAAAAATACGCTGGAAGCTGATTTAGTGCGTCATAGCCAAGGCACTTAGGCAAATGGTCCCGGCAACAGATACACAATTCAACATTCTTCGTGTTAAAATTGCCTCCAAAACCCTGAACCTTTCCTGTATGTACTCAGGGAAGCATCGAAGCCTCAAGTCTCTGCTCTTGCCGTCACTAAAGTTCAGCATTGGGAGTATTGCCTTGCATTATTGACACAGTAAGAAGCACCGTCCTCGCGTATCACCAAAACACATCTCTGACGATACCAACTTCAGATACAAACTGACAGCTATCGGAGCAAAATAGTTGTAGAGAAACGGTCTAATATAGAAATGAGAGCATCGTGCATATGGCAGGGTTTCGGAGTGAAGAAAACGGTTCGCTGGGAGACAGGGAGCAAACAGGCAGCCAATGAGCGGCGCGTGTGAGGCTGGGAGAGAGCGCCGACCAATAGCGGGCCTCGGCGTGAATCTTCCTTGCCCGGGGTGCTGTACACCTTCTCAAGCGGCCAGCCATTACACCCGAGCCGGTTACTCGCGTGTAAAGTGACGGACATTATTATATACTAGTGTGATAGCGTGTTGCGTTATTGGTGACGGTCAGGACAACGCAGAGAACGCAGTGCTGGTGATGGTGAGTGTTAACCCTTTGTCGGGTGGGGAGGGAAGGAACGGTGGGCGAGGGACGGGCATTGTGAGGTGCGGGATTACTTCTGTCTGTCTCTGTGTAGCTAAGGTTAGGTGCTTAGAGTCCCTGTGGCTGGGTGCGAGGGTTTGTGTTTTTTATTCATATATATCTCTGTTCGTTTTTCTTATGGCTTTTCTCTGTTCCTGTGTTTTTTTATGTGTGTGTGTGTGTATTTGTGTGTTGTGTGTGTGTGTGTGTATTTATGTGTGTTGTGTGTGTATGTGTGTGTGTGTGTGTGTGTGTGTGTGTGTTTCAGCGTGTAAAACCTTAGTCCTTACAAACTGGTACATGTTTCTGGCGGCAGTTTCATGACTTTTTGTATATATTTTTATATTTAAACAGTTAGTAATCATATAGATGGCTTAAAAGGTAGATCAGTTAAGGCAGTTAGTGTTTAGTTAAATGTAGTTCTGTTATGTACTACCACTACTATTACTACTATTATTCATCCGCTACTACTACTACTACTGCTACTACTACTACTACTTTGACATGCATTAACGAGAGAGAGAGAGAGAGAGAGAGAGAGAGAGAGAGAGAGAGAGAGAGAGAGAGAGAGAGAATGCCGATGGGAGAAGGCAGGACTTGTACGCATACTCTTCACTTGCCAATCATTCAATACTATTGTTCTCTACTTACATGGTTACAGTTTACACAGTAGGCACTTCTACATATTTAAAAATACTTTTAATAAATAAAATCTACATTGGCACACTCGAACATATGCAATCATTTTTAATCATTAGATGCACTCATTTTCGTATGATTGTGACCCTTTTTAGTGTTATTCTTTACAGGTGACGGGGTGTACCCATCAACCCTACAGGACAGGTTACTGCCCTATAGGGGTGATGGCCTGTAGGGGTGGTGGCCTGTATGGGTGATGGCCTGTAGGGGTGATGGCCTGTAGGGGTGGTGGCCTGTAGGGGGTGATGGCGTAGGGTGGTTGGCCCTGTAGGGGTGATGGCCTGTAGGGGTGGTGGCCTGTAGGGTGATGGCCGTAGGGTGATGCCTGTAGGGTGATGGCCTGTGGGGTGATGGCCTGTAGGGGTGATGGCCTGTAGGGGTGATGGCCTGTAGGGGTGCTGGCTGTAGGGGTGATGGCCTGTAGGAGTGATGGCCTGTAGGGGTGATGGCCTGTAGGGGTTGGATGGCCTGTAGGGAGGTGATAGGCCTGTAGGGGTGATGGCCTGTAGGGGTGATGGCCTGTTAGGGTGATGGCCTGTAGGGGTGATGGCCTGTAGGGGTGA
>JACEEZ010012300.1:12500-19838 GCA_016584305.1 Chionoecetes opilio | reverse complement strand
TTTCTTCCCCGTTCCGTGTATAATTGTACGTATGGAAATTTTGTTTTTTATTTTTGTTTTTTTTCATGTTTATTTAAGGGCCTTATTTTGCTCTCCCAATTTTTTTTTTTGGAAAATTTTCAAATACATACAGTTTCAAATTTCCGTTGATACTCTCGGAATTATTCCCTTTAGTAATAGTATAAAAAATAATAATAATAATAATAATAATAACAAAATAACTAACTGTAATAATAAAATAATAATAAAATAATAATAAAAAATAATAATAATAATAAAAAATAATAATAACTGAAAAATAATAATAAAAATAATAATAATAATAAAATAATAATAAAATTTAATAATAATGCTATTTTTTTTTTATCAGTGAATTATTATTGTTCTTATCATCATTATATTTTATCAAAACCCATATCATTTAAATCAATTATATCTAATTGTTTTTGCTACTTTTTGTTGTTGTTGTTTTATTGTTTTTTTGTTGTTGTTATCATAAAAAGCAGGTTTTTTTTCTAGTTTTCATGTATTTTATATTTGTTCGTTTTTAAATGTTATTGTTATGTTCCAATCCAAAGCAAAACACAACAAGACAATCATCTACCATCATCCCTTTTACATTTAATACTATCCTACTATATACTCCTTATACTACATCACCACTTTTCCGCTACTTATAATGTAAACAATTACTTCATTCAAACCACCACCTCCCTACCATCCCCACTACTACTACTTTTACATACTAAAACAACTACAACTACTACTACCATACTACTACTACCACAACCAAACCAAAAAACCACCATACTTATTACTACTACACTATACTACTACTACCACCGCTACTCTAACTATACTACATACTTTCAAACCACTTTTAAACCAAAACCTACTCTATACTACTACTACACTCTAATACACCACCACCATACTACTCCACTATACTATACTATTTACTACTCTACTAACCACCACCCCACCCCCACCACCACCCCCACCACCACCCCCCCACCCCCACCACTCCTCCCCCTCCTCCCTCCCCCTGGGGGTTTAAAGCATATACTAGAGAAAACGCGAACTCAAAAAAGTGATTCGAAAAAATATCGATTGGAGTGATAAAGGGGGCTATTAAAATTCAATTCGATAAATGAAAGTAAGCAAAAGGGCAAACGTAACCTCAAATTAACTATCAAATGCAAAATAAATCTTTTAAACAAAGTACAGAAGGAAAAGGATTAGGGTCATTCGTAAGATCGAAAACCAGTCCGCTTGCCTAGCTCCCAGTAAAAAGGCAAAATGATGTGGGCTTTTTTAAACGTAATTTTGGGAACAAAAAAAACTCCAAAAATTTAAATGACAAAATTTTACCGCCCTTTGGGGTTGGGCCCGCATTGGAATATGCCGTTCAATTCTGGTTCGCCGTTTCGTAAAAGATCAACCCAAAATGGAATCGTGCAAAGAAGAGCAACCAAAAAAAATTCCATCTCTCCCCCAAAATTCCTTTTAGAAGAGAGACTGCGGAAACTTAATATGTTTTCCTTAAAGGATCTTAGAATCCGTGGGGATTGATAAAAACCCTTTAGACCCTAAAAGGTTTTGAGTTTTAATCAAGAGAACCTTTCAGCTTTCAACTCAAGTGACAACAAGAAAAAAGGTTTAAAAAAACAAACGGTAAAACGTTGCACCCCGATCTCCGTTTAAAAAGTATTTCAATTTTAGGTCTTGATCGATGGAACAAGTTACCAGCAAATGTTTTGGGCCCAGCACAATAACTACTTTAAAAAAAAACAGATTTGACGCGCCGTAAAGTAAAGGGTTTGTAGTGCAAATTTCGTATCACCCCCCCGTATCGTTTGTTGTAGTGGTAGTGGAGTTGTATTTAGTATTTTTTATACCTATATTTGCACTATGAAACTTCCATGTTCCCCTATCCTTTTTAGGGACGGGTATCTTTTTCCCAAAACTGTTTTCTTACAAGTAGTTGATAGTTAGTAAAAATGTATTTTCAACAGATCCCCTGTCATGGCCCAATAGGTTTCCTGGGTTTTTACTCCTAGTAATCCTCCTCCTCCTCCTCCTCCCCCTCCTACTACATACTACTACTACGCCTGAGATAAGACAAATAAAAAATCCTTACAAAGTTTTTCTTCGCGTCGTAAAACCTGAAAAAGGGACACAGAAAAAGGCGCGGGGGCTCCTGGTTTCAATTTTTTCTCCCTTCACAAGAGACGGAAAAGATAAAATTTTTCCATTTTTTTTGTTACATTTTCACTTACTTTTTATTTTTCTTTTGATTTGTTTTTGTTTTATTTTTTCTAGAATTGTTTCTGATAGCTTCACTTGTCACGTAAACAGTTATTAACTCCTTCACGCTCAGATTTTTCCCTTTTGCATAAAAAAAATCGTCGGGTGTTAGCCTTTAAAATTCAAAAAAGTAACGAATATCCCAAATTAAACTAGTGGACAAGGTTTTTAAACAAGATAGCTAAAAATTTTCAGCTTATAGTCACTCAAAATCTTTCTAAGGTTCCCAAAGTACAAGGGAAATTACGTTTGGACTTAAAGGGGTTAAAAAAAACTTCAGCGTCGGGAAACACAAACAGTTCTGGGAAAATTTTCTAATAAGGGGTTTAAAGGGGGAATCAGAACACGAAATGATCACCCAGGGCAAGCAAAAGGGTTTAGAAGAAAGTCGAGAAGGAGCGAATAAAAACAACCCAAAAAAATAAAACAATCAGTAGAAAAAAATAGGAAAAAAAGAGAAGGGAAAAAAAACTACCGAAGGAAAATTGAATGAAAGAGAGAGAGAAGAGAAAAGGGGAGAGAAGAAGGAGAGAGAGAGAGAAGAGTGGGAAAGGAGGAGAGAGAGGAAAAGAAGGGAGGAGGAGGAAAAGAGAGAGAGATAGAAAGGAGAGAAAGAGAGATGGAAGACAGACGAACACAGACAGACAGACAAACAGACCACACACACACACACCACACAACCACACACACACAACACACACACCAAAATAGATAGATATTTATTGACCACAGCTTTATAATAAATACACTAATATCTTTAAAAATAGACAAAACATCAATGTAAAAAAATGAAACATTCCCACAAATTTTTGATAACAAACTGTAGCCCAAAAAAAAAAAATTTACTAAAACTACATATACGATAAAACTTAAACACATAAAAAAATTTCAACAAGCAGCCATTTGATTACGCCCCTATAAAAGACAAAAAAAGAAATAAAACTTTTTAACGGAAAAGAATATGCATTTTTAAAAATAACTATTTAAAATTAAAATTAATAATTTTGCATGTTATTACATCACTAAAATTTAGAGATACTCAAAAAGTTTAAATCGTAGAGGTTTCTAAGGGTTTTGGGTTTATGGGGCCCCCCTTACCCCCATTTTGTTCTTTTTGTAGTCACCCATACACACAGGCGCCTCGAGAGAAGGCGACCACGCCGCGCCTGTTCCGGGGTCCCGTTTCCATATAAAAATAGCCCACAGACTCGAAAAAGGGGGAAAAACGACATCCTATGTGATCGTAATTAATTTTTCTTTTCATAAATGTCAGTACTTTAAATTTTCAGGGTTTTTGTTTATAATTGCATTTTGTTGCCTCAGAGTTAGCAATTATTATGTAATTATAAACATGAGGAATGGAGGGACATTATTGTGGGGGCATGGGGGCCCACAAGTTTTAAACCGGGGGTTTTAAAAAACAAACATACTTAAGAGCGAAAGACAAAGGGTATCTTTTCATGTTACGTTCTCTGACCACATAATGATAAAACTTGGTTGTTGGTCTTGAGGTCGGGGCGGAGGGGTATCAACCAGCAAAACATAATTTTTGGTAGGGGCTTCCCCCCCAAACAACTCCTTCAGGGCCCCCAATTGTACAACAAATGAAGGTTTTTCACGTCAGCCCCTCCCCAAGACTCACAGCCATACAGAAAAGCGATTTTAAGGGCAGCATCGAACAAACGCTTTTTAAAATAAAAGGAAGTCATTGTTTTTCAAATAAATGAGAAAAATTTTAAAACATGACATAATTTGTTTTGTGAGTATTTTCACAGCAGAGACACCCGAACCGCACACGTGAAGGGGTCCCAGATACACGTAGCTGCTGCAGGGCCCACCACAAACCCCGTCCACACCAGGGGGCCCGGGTCCCCTGTTTTGCCGTTTATCAGGGAAAAACTTTTTTTCCCTATTTTATCTTCTTCCATATTCATCAAAAATTCCTTTAAAAACAAAACTTCAAAACTTTTTGTCCCGGGTTTAGCAAGTATCACCGCACATCCATAGAAAACAATATGTGCAGATTTTATAAAAAGCTCAAGGATACAATTTTCTTCATCATTTTTTCCAATCGTCTAATATAAAATAAATAGGAGACAAGATGTGGACAGACCCTTTCCTTACCCGACGGTGGAGGTGACAAGACGCCTAAAAAATTTCCCTGACGCGGTAAGGGGGAAATATAGCTGAAGCATCATCATTCCCCAAATAGACGCTTCAGAGTCATAAACAACTTTGTCTTGGATTTCTCATATGCCTTCGAAAAAAAACAAGAAAGACACGAATAACTTGTTTTTCTTCCCCCTTGCGGAGTCAGTGAGTAGCCGTAACGTAAAAATTGTTCCAGGCATCCTCGCTTTTTTTGTGCTCCGGCGCTCCCCACACGGTTAAACCACTGGGTAGTCTATGACAGAGGCCATGTGTACAGTGGTGATGGAGTTAGTAACATAATTCCCCCCAAAAAAATTATCGGGTTTTTTCCTGTCCCCTTTCTTAAAGAGGAAAAATTTTGCCCCGGGCCATGAAAAGGATATGACCACTCATGAAAACTCTGTTTAAAGGGTAAAAAAATAGTCATAAAAACACACACACACAACCCCACACAACAACACAACAACACACACACACCCCAAAACACCACCACACACAACACACACACAAACCCACACACCCACCCACGCACGCACCACCACCACACACAACACACACACCACCACAAAAACACACACACCCACACACACCCCCACACACACACCAACACACCCCACACACACAACCACCACACAACCCCCAAACCACCCCCCTCCCCCCCCCCCCCCAACCCCACACACAAAAAAACCAAGTCGCGCTCTTCACCCCATGCTAAACGATAAAAAAGAAAAATATGATATACAACACACGTTTATGATCTATTGTGGTCAATATGTATACCTTTACCTGTGTGTGTATAATTCCATGGCTTGGGGATATAACATAAAATAACATAAAAAGAAAAATGGACATGTCAACGAAAGACTTTTATAGTATACATAAAAGATTAATAGTTTCGTATGATACATCGAATTTTAAAAGTTACGTATACATATTTAGTCGAGAAAATCCATGTATAATTTGTGTGATTTGTGGAAAATACATACATAACATCGTAAAGTGAATGTCAAAGAAAAAACATTTCCCAAAGTATACATAATCAAGAGGTAATATCTTGTATACTAAAAAAAATGTCATACTATGTGCTGGTTTTAATGTTTTGTGCCTCACAGAAAAAGTAAAACCCACACACACATTTCTCTCTCTCTCTCCTCCCTCTCTCTCTCCTCTCTCTTCCTCTTCTCTCTCTCTCCCTCTCAGGGGAGGAATTTGTGACCTGCGGCGCTCTTACTGGAAGGATGTAAACAGCGGCGCGATGTAGAGGCCTTGGTCCGGCGCTCGTGTGCTGTTGTCATCCTCAACACCTTACACCACGAAGGAGGGGGAGAGAAGGAGAGAGAGAGGGAAAAGAGAGAAGAAGAAGAAAAAGAGGGGGAGAGAGAAGAGGAGAGAGAGAGAGAGAAAAAAGGGGGAGAGAGAGAGAGAGAGAGAGAGATGGAATGAAAAGGAAAAGAAGGAAAGAGGATCGCCAAGATTAAATGAAAGGGGAAAAAAGCTAGAGAAAAATTAACCAGAGAGAGAGAGAGAGAGACGAGGAAAAGGAAGGGAGAGAGAGAGAAGAAGAGAGAGAGAAGAGAGAGAGAGGGGAGAGGAGAGAAGAGGAGTGGGGAGAGAGGGGGAGAGAGAGAGAGAGAGCAATGTGGTCTATCAAATGTTCCGTGAGTGACAAAAATTTTTTCTACCCTCTTTCATTTCCTTCTTCCTTTTCTTCCTCTATGTCACAGTTTTTAAGGGGTTTTTTTCCCTTCTTTCTTATTAGTTCATTCCCTTCCCCTAAAAACAACACACGTCCACTTGAGGCTTTTTCAAAAGGCTGTCAGAGAAATAAAGTCTTTAGAAAAGTTTTTTAATAAACCTGGAGGTTTTTTCTCGTTTTTTTTTTTTACTTTTTTTATATGATGTCCTGAGCTTTTTGGGCCGTCTTTTATGCATTTTTTTTGAGTCTGGTTTTTTTGATATTTTCAGTGTTTTTGTTGGTGTGTGCGCGCGAACTTTTTTTTTTTTCCCTCTCTCTCTCTCTCTTCTCTCTCTCCCCTCTTCCCCTCTCTCTCTCTCTCTCTCTCTTCTCTCTCCCTTCATTTTTATGTATTTTCACTCTCAACAATTCCCCATGAACTCTATTATACAAACTTTCTTTCTATTATCCTTTTCCCCCACACACACACACCACACACCACCACACACACACACACACCGCCTTCTCTCTACGGCTGGTGTGTGTGTGTTTGTGTGTGTGTGTGTGTGTGTTGTGTGTGTGTGTGGGGTGTTTTGGGTGGTGTGTGGGTGTGTGGTTGTGTGTTGTGTGTGTTGTGTTTTGTGTTGTGTTGTGGTGTGTGTGTGTGTTTTGTGTGTGTGTGGGTGGGTGTTGTGGTGTGTTTGTGTTTTGGAAAGCAGGTAGGCTAATATATCACACCCCCTCCTCACCTCACCCCGCCAACCAGAATCAGCCCAAAACAGAATATTCACTTTTTAGTGGCGTCAGAAATCACGACACGCAAAAAAACCCCATAAAAAATTTTACCGTTTAAAATCTCCCTTTAGTCTATATCCGTTTTTGGGGAGTTTAAGGGAACGAGGGCAATTTCCCGGGGGTTTCCCGGGGCGGGCGGCACTGGACTGCGGACCGGGGGAGCAGCGGGGGACACCACACGTCACGAGAGCCAGAGAGGCACTAAGGTGGTGGGCCCCCCGTCACGGGCACCGCCCCCGCCTCCCCCCCCCCCCGGCTCTGGCACCCCGCTTGGCCCCTTAGCCCCGCGCGGCCCCGGGCTCTCTTCTCTCTCTCTCTCTGGGTTGGAGTTGCGCCCTACATGCGTTTCCAGGTGGGTCAGTCCGCCCTTTACATCAGCTGAGATCCCAATACATTCCGAAAGGGTACTT
>JACEEZ010012300.1:0-10000 GCA_016584305.1 Chionoecetes opilio | reverse complement strand
GGGAGAGAGGGGGGAAAAAAAGGGAAAACCCAAAAGGGGGGAAAAAAAAAAAAAAAAAAAGGGGAAAGGGGGGGGGGAAAAAGGGGGAAAAAAGAAAAAATTTGAAAAAAAAAAAAAAAAAAAAAAAAAACCCCCCAAAAAAAAAAAAATTTTTTTTTTTTTTTTTTCCCCAAAAAAAAAAAAACCCCCAAAAAAAAAAATTTTTACTAAAAACCCAAAAAAAACCCCCACCCCCTTTCCAACAAAAAAAAAACCCAAATTCAAAAAATTTTTACAAACTACACTACTCCTACTATATTTTTTTTTAAAAAAAAACAAAAAAACCAAAAAAAAACCCCCCCCCCCAAAAAAAAAAATTCTCCCAAAAAACCAAAAACCCCCCTTTTTTTTTTTTTGGGGGGGGGGGGTTTTTTTTACCCCTTTTTTAAAGGAAAAAAAAGGTTAAAGGGCTATCTGGAAATCGGGTTTTTTTCCTTTTTTTTCTTTTTGGGGTTTAAAAAAATTAAAAAAAAAAAAAAAAAAAAAAACCCCCCTTTAAAAAAAAAAATTTTTTTTCCCCAAAAAACCCCCCGGGGCTTGGGAAATTAGAGGTAAAAATTTAAAAAAAGTGCTATATATATTAGCTGCGGAAGATTTCTTGGATTTTTAAAAATTTCCCCTGGGGCCCAAAAAAGGGGGAAAATTTAAAATTTTATTCAAGGGTTTAAAGATCTGGCAATTTGGGGTCCCGTCGCCCCAAAAGCTATTGTTTTTTTTTTGGGCATCGCGCAAAAAAAAAACGGGGAGAAACAAAAATGGCCCCCAACAGTTTAAAATTTGCAGATACAAAGCATAAAAACGCTGAAAAAACAGGGGAGATTATACAAATCATGATATTTAAACTACTGGTAACATCTTTAGTGGCACAAATTTTAAAAAACAGTAGTGATTTCTATAATTTGTTAAAATTTTGGGGCCCCGGGGGACTTCACTGAGGTGGCGAATTTACTGTTATCTACGGTAGATAGATATACTAATACTACGACTACTAAAGATACTAAATTTTCTACTACTACTACTTTCAACAACAACAACAACCACATTACTTTTACTCTGCTTCTATACAACGGTGGAAAATAACTTTAATAAGGAAAATGAGGAAACAAAAAAAAGGAAATAGAAATGACATGGAAAAAAAACCATACAATTAAGGGAAAAAGAAAAAAAATCTTTGGTTTTACTCCTAAAAAAACAAAATGTAAAGAAAATGTGAGAACTATTTATTTCAAAAAAAACCCCAAAAAAAAGCATATGATATAGTAAAAAAGCAAAAAAATAAATCTTAGACGAATAAAAAAAAAAACCGGAAAAAAAACAAAGGAAAAAAAGAAAATGAAAAGGGAAATTTAAAAAGGGTTTTTAAAAAAAAAGAAAATGAGACCAAAAAAAAATATAGCAAGGGAAAAAAAAAAATCCCCTTGGTAAGGGATTTTTCCCTTTGCAGTCATCCGCCCCCCAGCCCCAAACCCCAGTAAATTTTAAACAAGTAATTCCCCGCAAGCTAAACACACCTCCAAGACTAGAAAGAGAAAAGAAAAAGGAGAAGAGAGAGGAGAGAGAGGGGAGGAGGAGGGGAGAGAGAGAGAGAGGAGGGGAAAAGAAGGGGGGAGGGGGGAAAAGAGAGGGGAGAGAGGGGGGAAAGAAGGGGGGAGAGAGAGAGGGGAAAGAGGAGAAAGAGGGAAAAGAAAAGAGAGAGGAGAAGGGGGAGAAGGGGAGGGGGGGGAGGGGATTTGGGGGAAAAGAAAAGAGCGAGAGAGAGGGGAGAAGGGAGAGAGAGGAGAGGGAAGAGAAAAAGAGAAGAGAGAGAAAGAGAGAGAAAGAGGGGGGGAGGAAAAAGGGGAAGCTATAATATACTCAGAAAGATAGGTTTACAGATAGGGCAGATAGATAAGTAGGCAGACCCCGATAGATAAGAGTAAAATGTTGGGTTTATTGCTAGAAAGGCTGTTTGAGAGAGGAGGAGAGAGGAGAGAAAGAGATCCCAAAAGAGAGAGAGAGAGAGAGAGAGAGAGACAGAGGGCAGAGAACCCCCGAGGGCAGAGAAAAGAAGAGAAGAGAGAGAGAGAGAGAGAGAGGAGAGAGAGAAGAGAGGGGGGAGGAGAGAATGGGGGAGAGAGGGGGAGAGGGAAAGAGGGGAGAGAGAGAGCGAGAAGGGGAGAGAGAGAGGGACGAGAGAAGGAAAAGGGGGAGAGAGGAGAGAGAGAGGGGGGGGGGGGGGGGGGGGGGCCTATGGTCGAAGGAGAAAAGGGAAAGTAAAACCATAATGAGGTAATACGTAGGAAGGGGGAAAAGGGAGAAGGCGTGGGAGTGGGGCTGGTTGCTAGGTGAGGAGGTGAGGGGAAAGATGAGACGGTTTCCCGGCGGGGGGTGTGGGGTGGGGGGAAGGGCGAAGGTGCCCCCGGGACTATTTTTCAAGTGGGTAAGGGGAAGGGGGGGGTTTTAAGGGGGGAGATGGGAAGGAAAGGGGGGAGGAAGGGGGAGAGAAGGTGGAAGAAAAAGACATTCTCTCTCTCTCTTCTCCCCCCCTTTTCTCTCTCTCTCTCTCTCTCTCTCTCCTCTCTCTCTCCTCCCCTTCTCTCTCCCCCTCCTCTCTCTCTCTCTCTCTCTCTCCCCGGAAAGAGAAACTTTCCCTTTTTGAAAACAAAAAAAATCAATAATAAAATAAAAAAACGAAAGGTGACGATGTGAGTGATAAAATGGACACAATGATGATGATAAATTTAAAAGCTAATCTTTAAGAGACAGGTTTGAAAAACAGAACATATAAAAAATTCCCGCATTGCAAAACAACCCCATACGAAGAGGATTAAAGGAATTTTATTTGTTCAGTTTGTCAAAACTGGGTTTGCGAGGAGACTAATAAAATTTGTTTAAAGGGTCCATGGCTGCGCTAAAATTAACATAAACGATATTTGAATATTGATCGGACAAGCACTATGTAGAAAATGGATAAAGACATTGAAAAGCGATTTCGGTAACAAAAGCGAAGCATTTTTCAAAAAATAGTTTGTTAAATTGGAACTTCTTCCACACAAGTAGTAATAGTAAAGGTTGAGGGTTAAGAAAAACTAGATCAAACTTAGCAAAAACTGCCAAAATCGAGACTTGTTTTGCGTGAATGTATATTGATTACTTTTTTTTTTCTTCTTCCCTTTAGCTAAATATTAGAATGTCTTCTATTCAGTCTTTCCTATAAAATTTCCATCGCAGTTTTTTAATATGCATGGTTTCTTCGCCACTTTTTTGTCCCTGTTTGGCCTGAGGGAGTGGGGGTGGGGAGGAGCCTTAACTTGTATTCTCTTTCCTTTGTAGAATCTATAGTGGTAAAAAAGTGCCACAGACGCCCCGTTGCCGCAGGGCGTTGTTTTGCGTTTCCCTTTGTTTTCCCTTTCCTTTGTACAACTGTTTAGGTTCGAATCCTGATTAATATATGATGACGGAATGGTCAGCAGAAGACAAAAAAGGGATAAAAGAGGTAAAAACAAGGAAAAGGAGGAGGAGGAGGAGGGGGAAAGGGGGAGGAGGAGGAGGGGGGGAGGAGGAGGAGGAGGAGGAGGGGAGGGGAGGGGGAAAAAGGGGGGGGGGGGGAAAAGGGGAGGGGGGGAAAAGAAAGGAGGGAAGGGAATCCCCCCCAAATTAAAGACTTTAAGGGAGATCCAAAATTAAACCCACCCGCCCCTTTTTTAAAAATTTCCCCCCCCTTTTTTTCCCCTTCCCTTTTTTCCCCCTTTCCTTTTTTTAAACCCCTCCCAGCCCCCCCTTTTCCCCTTCCCCTTTCTTCCCCCCTTCCTTCCTTCCTTTTCTTTCCCTTTTTCCTTTTCCCTTCCTTACTTTCCTCCTTTAAAATTTCCCCCCCCAACCCTCCTTTCCTTTTTCATTCCTTCCCCCTTCCCCCCCTCCCCCCCCTTTTCCTTGTCCCCCCCCCCCCCCCCTTCCCCTAACAATCGCCCCCGGGTATTATGTCCCCCCCACCCGCTTCTTTTTTTCTTTTCCTTGCAAAAACCTCTTTTCCCCCGTATTTTTTCCACCTTTTCTTTTTTTTAATGCTTCGGCCTGCCTTTTTTTTAATTTTTCGGTTTCCTTTTTTTTAAAATCTTCCCTCGCCTTTTTTTCCCCCCCTTTTTTTAAGCTTGCGGCCTCGCCTTGTTTTAATGTTGGGCCTCGCCTTTTTTTAATGTTTGCGGCCTCCCCTTTGTTTAATGTTTGCGGCCTGCCTTTTTTTAATGCTTGCGGCCGCCTTTTTTTTAATGTTGGGGCCTCCCCTTTTTTTTAATGCTTGCGGCCTCCCCTTTTTTAATGCTTGCGGCCTCGCCTTTGTTTCTCCGTTCCCGCGTCTGTTCGGGGTGTCTGCACTCACTCGCTCGCCTCTGGCTGCGTCTGTCTTTTGGGCCCTGTCTTTTTCTGTTCTGTCTGTCTGTCGGTCTGTTTTCTGTCTGTCTTCTTCTGTCGTCTTTTGTTGTTGTCGGCTGTATTACTGTCTGTTGTTTTTATCTGTTTGTTGTTGTTTTTTTGTTGTTTTGATTTTTTTGGTTTTTTTGGGTTTGTGTTGTTTGGTGGTTTTGGTTTTGTTGTAGGGGTTTTTTTCCGGGGGTTTTGTGTGTGTGTGTGTGTGTGTGTTTTGTGTGTGTGTGTGTGTGTGGGTGGTGTGTGTGGGGGTGTGTGTGTGTTGTGTGTGGTGTGTGTGTGTGTGTGTGTGTGTGTGTGTGTTGTGTGTGTGTGTGTGTGTGTGTGTGGGGTGTGGTGTGTGTTGGTGTGTGTGGGGGGGTTTTGTTTTTTAAACCCTTTTCCTTTTTTCTAATACACATAAAATTTGTTTTTTTGATGTTCCCTTTTTTTAAACTTGAGTCGTGATTTTTTAACTTTGAAAGTTATTTAAAGCAAGGTGATAATATATATATATATAAATTAATATATTATATAAATATATTATAAAAAATTATTTTTTAAAATTTCCTTTACGTGGCCCCCACACAACACGTAGCTACATGATGACGCCACCCCCCACATTTCCCTTCCTTAAATTTTAAAAGATCCCGGGATTATAATTAGACAAAGTGGCATTTCATTAACCTCCCGCCAAGAAATCAGTGAGGCAACGTGATGGGGTAATAACAAAGAAGCATCGCGATCACGCCAAGTTTTAATATAGAGTGCCCTGCAGTCCCTTGGCGGGGCACCACAGAGGGGGGAGGGGAGGGGGCTGTGCTCGCGGCGGGTGGGGGGGGGGCGGCGCCTCGTTGTTTTTCCAATCCTGGAAGACAAGGGTAAAAGTTAAATTTTATGTGAAAAATTACCAACACACACACACACACACACACAACCACGCACACGCCACCACCACACAAACAAAACACACAACCACAACACAACACAAACACCGGGGTGGCACATGGCACAGGAAAAAGTTCTGCTCGCGTCATTTGACGCACGCAGCTTCGACCCGTTCATGGCTGGAAATATTTCCGGAAACACGACAGTTACTCCCCCCCCCTTGAAGCAAGGGGATGATGGGTGTGTGTGTGTGTGGGGGGTGGGGTGTGTGTGTGTGGTGTTGTGTGTGTGTGTTGTGTGTGGGTGTGTGGTGTGTGTGTGTGTGTGTGTGTGATATCCCCCCTTTTCTAAAGTTTGGGTTTCCCCAGGATCCTTTTTTTCCCTTTTTTTTTTTTTTAATCTACTTTTTTCCATTTGAATCCAAACAACAGAGGGGAGGGCGAGGACGATAAGGCGAGGACGGCATTAAGGCGAGGCGAACACTAAGGCGAGGACAAACACAAAGGGCCCCCTGGGAGGACGAAAAAAGGGGCCCACTAAGGCAAAAAGGGACGACACAAGGGGGGGAGGACAAACACCCCCGGCGGGGACGAACCTAAGGCGGGACGAGCATTTAAGGCGGGAGAAAACAAAAGGCGGGCAAAACATAAGGCGAGGACGAAAAAAGGGCGGGGACGAGCCCTAAGGCGGGGAAAGGGCATAAGGCGAGGACAACCTAAGGGGGGAGGGAATAAGGCGAGGACAAAACACAAAGGGGCGAGAACGATAAGGCGAGGACGACACTAAGGCGGGACGAACATAGGGCGGGACAAACACAAAAGGCGGGGAGAAATAAGGCGAGGACGAGAAAAGGGCGGGGGGACAAAAGGCGAGGACAACAAAGGCGAGGACGGGAATAAGGCGGGGACGAAAAAAAGGCGGGGGCGGACGAAAGGCGAGGACGAGCACTGGGGCGAGGAGGACGAAAAGGGAGGACGAACACAAGGCGAGACGGACGAAAAGGCGGGGGACAAACACTAACGAGGACGGACGAAAAGGCGGGGGACGACACTAAGGCGGGGGAGGGAAACGATAAGGCGAGGCAAACATAAGGCGAGGACGGACGATAAGGCGAGGACGAGCACTAAGGCGAGGACGGCTTTTAAGGCCCCGAGGCGACATAAGGCGAGGACGAGCACAAGGGCGAGGACAAATTTTTAAGGCGAGGACGAACACTAGGCGAGGACGGACGATAAGGCGAGGAAACATAAGGCGAAAAACGAGCCAAAGGGCGGGGAGAGCACCTGCCCAGCCATCGGTTCACGGCAAACACACAAACACACAAACATTATGATACTTGGGGGAAAGTTTTCGCGAATAGACGGCGGGAGAAGACAAACATAAGAACAAGAGTGGCGGGTGAAGGGAGAGTATTAAGGTTCAAGGGCGGGGATTCACAGACCCGAGACCAACTAAGATTTTGCTCTTAAAATTTCCTTAATTCATTTTCCTTACTTCTTCCTAACCCCCTTCACCCCCAGTTTTCCCTGGGCCTAAAAACGTTTTTGTTAGCCAAAAAATCACAAAAAGTAAAAATATACAAATAAGTTAGTGGACAAGGGCATAAGCAGGAAAATCATAAAATATTGCTTATTTTCATCAAAATTTGTCTAAAGACCCCCAAAATTTCAATGAAAATTACGTTTTGGGCCCCAAGGGTTAATGCTTTTTTTTCCATGCTGAGAGGAAGACAAAAGCAACTTTGATTCTGTATCGGTTCGACATATTTGATCTTTTTGATTCCAAATCATTTATTAACCCCCTTTACGCCCCGATCTTTCCTTTCTATTAAAAATCGTTGTTGTCGAGCCATAAAAAAAAACGAAAAGTAAAGAAAAAGCCAAGTTAGCTAGGGACAAGGATACTAAACAGGTCATATCTATAAAATATTTTTAGATCCTAAAAATGTTAATGTTAACCCAAAAAATGGAAATTACGTTCGGGCCCGAAAGGGTTAAGGCTTTGTTGCATGAAGTTAACAATATGGGAGCCAGCGGGCACCCTCACGCCGCCCCGCCCAACCGCGTCCAAAAGGCTTCCCTCCCACGCACCAGACGCCCCCGGGATTCCCCGTACTGAAGCCAAAAGAAGCCTTTTTCCCAATTTCCTCAGGGTTGTGACAGCAAACGTTAACGAATTTTTGCACGGTTGCATTTCGTGTCCTCCCCCCAGTACTAATTTCTGGCGTAGAAATTGTTTTTTGCTCTATTTTTTTTTGTGTTTGCATATAATTACTGTTTTTTGCTCTATTTTGCCGTGTTTTCGATTTCATACTCTGTTTTTTGTTATTTTTTTCCGTGTTTGGATACATTTCTTGTTTTAGCCTATTTTTTTTCCTGTTTGCGATATCATTACCGTTTTTTCCTATTTTTTCCGTGTTGCGTATATTTCTTGTTTTAGCTCTATTTTTGTCCGTGTTTTTCGATATAATTTTTTTCCCCCTTTTTTTTTTCTTTTTAAATTTTTTTTTTTTTTCCGTGTTTTCGATAAATTACTTTTTTAGCTCTATTTTTTTCCGTGTTTTCGATATAATCTCTGTTTTTAGCTCTATTTTTGTCCGTGTTTGCGATTAATACTTGTTTTTTGCTCATTTTTTTCCGTGTTTTCGATATAAATTTTCTGTTTTTAGCTCTATTTTTGTCCGTGTTGGAGATAATTACTTTTTGACCTAAAATTAATATAACAACAAATAAGAAAACATTATCATAAGTAAAAAAAATTTTTCCATTTATTTTTACTGCTTTTTTAATAATAATTGTTTAAAAACGGAAAAAAAAATAGTAAAGGAGGAGGGGGGAGGGGGGCGAGGAAAAAAGAGTAAAAAAAGATGGTAGGAGAGGAGAAGGGGAGAGTGGGAAGGAAGGATTTTTAAAAAAACAGTTGATCAATAATAATAATAATAAATAGAGTGATGAGATGATGATGATGATAAAAACCAGAAATTTTTTTTTTTAAAATCCTGTATAAAGAGATCAAGTGTGTGATATGAGAGAAGAGAGAGAGAGAGAGAGAGAGGAAGGGGAGAGGAGGAGAGAGAGAGAGAAGAGAGAGAGAGAGAGAAGAGAGAAGGGGGAGAGGAAAGGGGGAAAACAGAAGAAGGGAAGGAGAGAGAGAGAGGAGAAGAAGAGGAAAAACGACAGAACAGAATAAGGCAAAAACAGACCCAAAAAGAAAAAAAATTTTTCGAAAGAGAAGGAAAGAAAGATAAAAAAAAGAAGGAAAAAAAGAAAGGATAAAAAAAAAAAAAAAAAAAGGGGATAAGGCCGATAAGAAAAAATGAAAACAAAGAAAAAAAAATGCATAAAAAAGGGGGAAAAAAAATTTGGAAAAAAGGCCCCCCGAGATTTTGGGGGAGGGGGAAGGGAAAGGAAGGAGGAAAAAAGAGGGGTAGGGGGGGAATAGCCCCCCCCCAAGAAAAATGTGGTGAGGAAAAAACAAAGGGGGAAGGGGGGAGAGGGGGGGGAAAGAGAAGGGAAAAGCAAAAAGGAAGGGGAGGGTACTCCTGCCCCCCCCCCCCCTGAAAAACCACCCCCTTACCTTGCCCCCTGGGCCCCCCCCCCCCCCAAAACCCCCAAAACGGCTCCCCCGCAAGGCCATGAACGACCACAAACTAAAACCAGGATTTTTTGAAATCTTTCTAAATTCACGACGTCCTTTGCTTCCGACAGCCAAGGGTCCCCATTCGTCCCATTTTTAACCAAAATTTCAGGCAAGGGAAAGACCCTCAGATGGTTAGGGAGGTTTATCAAATTTTTTATTTTAATAGGAGCTCTAACTTTTTCTGAAAGGGTAAAAGTTTGGGGATCGCGTTTCCCGCTCGGGGGAAGAGTAGGTGAAAACCACACACACACCCAAAGGAAAAAGATTTGGGGGGGAGGGTGAACCAGACCCCGACCTGGAAAAAGTATTTAGGCCAGAAATAGAGCTAATAGGATTTGGATTCATTTCCAGAAGGTTTTAAAAGAGAAGTGCGGAAGTATTAAAGCTTTTTGGTTAGCAGTAGCTCCTGACTAGCAGTTCAGTTTGGCTCCATATACAGGAGGGGAAAGCCTTGAGGGAAAAACAGGCAGAGAAGGATGCCCAAAAAGAAAAAGGGGTGCGTAACTTTAGTTTTGAGGGAGATTTAAAAGGGGGGATTAAAATTTCATCACTCGAAGACGCAGAGTAAGGGGCGATTTTATAGATTTTTTAGGTGGATAAAAGGTTTAATAAAGGAGAGGGAGGAAAAGTTTTTCGGTTTTAAAAAGGGTTTTGAAAAAGAAGTAACGGATTTAAACTGGGTAAGGTGATTTAGAAAGAAATAGGGAAAAAATGGTTCACAAAAAAGGGTGGTGAATGTGGAATGGGTTTAGTGACAGGGTAGTGCGGATCATTAGGGGGCTTTGAGGAGTGGATGGTTTATGGATGGGGATAAAGGGGTGTAGGTAGTGTTTGGGCAGGAAAACCCCGTTAGGCCCGGGGCTCTTGTGTTCCTTATTTTCTATTTCATTTACCACCACACACACACACACACAACAAAACACAAAAACACACAAAAACCCCCAACCCCAACACACCACAAATCCCCCACACAACACACCACACACCACACACGCTGTACATAATCCGTCAGCGGTTTTTCCCCCCCCCTAAAGCTCCCTTTCCCCCAACG
>JACEEZ010012299.1:0-11402 GCA_016584305.1 Chionoecetes opilio | reverse complement strand
TGGGTTTTCCTGGGCAGGGGCCCACCCCAAAACCCTTGTGTTGCCTCAAAAAATATTCATTTCTGGCTTTATCATCTCTTACACAAGATAGGCCTATTTTGTTTGCATCAGTAAATCAGGCAGTGATTATCAACAACAACACGCCATTCATAACTCAATAGGGTAAAAAATAAAGTCATGACTGACTATCACAAGAGTAGGCGGCCCTTTTAGGTTTTCAGTGCATTGAAATGTTGTACTCCTACCCGATATAACCAAGCTAGCAGATAATATTTATGAAAGCTGAGCCTACCATCGTGTTCATAATACATTGCTGCATATCATGAGCATAAAAAAATTACAGTAAGACTACACTAATATTAAGATAATTAAAGGAAAGTAAAAGAGTGTATAAACATTATTTCTTGCTTATTTTGCTTCAACTCGCTGTAACTATAAGTTTTGGTCGCATTCAATTTTCAAGCACTGTTCAAAATCCTTCTACTTTTCCGCTTCCTTGGTATGTAGAAAGTCCCAATAAGGAAAAGAGTAGGTGGTCAAAATGGCTAAGAAAGTTCAACTTTTTTCAAACTGGTGCCGTGATGGGTGGAGCCTCTGATAGCTCTCCCGAAAACAGTCTCTCCTATATAGGGAGCAATGCTCACCCGTCACTGTGCCAGTTTGCAGTAGTAATTTTAACTTTCTTAGCCATTTTGACCACCTATTCTTTTCCTTATTGGTACGTGCTACATACCACAGGAAGCGGAAAAGTATAAGGATTTTGAAACAGTTCTTGAAAATTGAATGTGACCAAAACTTATGGAGTTACAGCGAGTTGAAGCAAAATAAGCAAGAAATAATTTTTATACACTTTTTTACTTTCCTTTAATTATCTTAATATTAGTAATGATTTACCTAAAATGGACTTGCTACTCATTTGGGGCTATTTCCAGTGAGGCCAGTTTGCGTTTTCCTGCCATTTTCGAACATCACTCCCTTTTCCCTTCCTATGGTTTATCAGTATATATGATATATGATAAATGTTTGTTCTATAATATTATCAAATAAAAAACAGTAAAATGCAATAAAGAAATGCCATTATGAGAGAGTTAAGAAATATGCATGAACTTAATATTCACTTAAAACTCATCGCCATTTAATTTTTTGCGAGAAAACATTTTAGATGCTAGCGATAGAAGAAGCGATTTTCATTAGTTTTCCATTGCATATTTCGTTTTCTGATAAATGAATCAAAAACCATGCATAAATTAGCGTTAACTAAAAAATAACATCATCTATCGGGATAATTACCCGATGGATGATGTTATTTATTTAGTTAACGCTAATTTATGCATGGTTCTAATTCTTTTATCAGAAAATGAAATATAGCAATGGAAAGCTAATTAAATTCCGCTTCTATGATATGTTGCATGTAAAAAGTCTTCACGCAAAATATCAAATTGCGATGAGTTTTTAAATGAATATAAGTTCATGCATATTTCTTCAGTCTCATAATGGAATTTTTTTAGTGTATTTTACAGTTTTTATTTGATAATATTTTAGAACAAAACATTCACGAAGATAACAGTGTATCATTTATACTGATTTTGCCATAGTTTTACTGTATCATGGAACACTTTTTTACTTGCCGATACGATTGATGATGTTATTTTTTTAGTTAACGCTAATTAGGCATGGTGGTAATTCTTTATCAGAAAACGAAATATATCAAAGGGAAAACTAATGAAACCCGCTTCTTTCTATCGCTAGCATCTAAAATGTTTTCTCGCAAAATATTAAATGGCGAAGAGTTTAAGTACATATTGAGGTCATGCATATTTCTTCACTTTGTCATAATGGCATTTCTTTAGTGTATTTTACTGTTTTTATTTGATAATATCATAGAACAAAAAGTTTTCGAAGATAACGGTATATCATATATACTGATAAACCTTAGGAAGGGAAATAGGGGTGATGTTAAAAAATGGCAGGAATCGCCCAAAAATGGCCTCCACGGTCATGGGCGGGTTGGCGCGGGGCACGAGTAGCAAGGGCCAGTATAGAGTAGTCTTTGAAACGGCCGCTTTTTAAACTTGGACTAGGGAGAGTCAACGTGGGCTTCCATGTTAGGACTCTAGTGGTACCAATGCCACGAACGCGTTTTTAGACACCATCTTGGAGAGCTAACATAGTCTTATGTTGATCCACGACTGCGCTTGGGTTGGCAGCCCTGAAACCCGGGAGATAATAATTGGGGACGGAGAGCGGAAGAGTCATTTGTCTCCGCGCCCTGCTACCGAGAACAACAAAACACACCATACCATATATGAACCTATATCTTCATTTATTCACTTTTTACCCACATTTTCCTTGATCTTCATAGCTTTCCCATTATTGGAGTAAAGATTGTTATGGTCATGTTATAGTTATTTTTTAGTTGCACAACTAATGATGCCTTTAAACACTAGTGATAGTTTAAATTCATATCAGGGCAAACCTATATATTAAATATAAAATATCGGTCGACTTCTTGAATCAAAACGTATAGTTCATCATACAAGTTTGGCCGCTATAATGAGGGGGTGGTGGTGGTGGTATCAAATGTCTGACGTAGGCTACTAGTACACACGCACGTATACACACAAGCAAGGATATTATAAAGTTATACTATCCTTGCACACAAGGGGTCACATGAGGTGTTAGCCCCCCGTGTGTCTTTTTCTGACCTAAAGAGCGAACGCGCAGTTCTCGTCCACTACAACAGAGTACCGCCAGGGGCCCCGGATACGGCATAACGTACGGCGAGGGCCAGCAGTGGTCTATAGATACTAATTTCGGGCACGCAAGACTCGAACCTATGATCGCGCATAAAGGGATCCCTGGGTACTCTCTTAGTAATCAGCGGGAGAATTTACGCTGAAAGGCTAATAGGCAGCTATGTATTACAAAAATTTCTGGCGATAGTGAGCAAAAATGGGCCCTTTTCGGAAATCGCCGATTTTAGTCAACAACGGCAAACATATTTTTTGGGTTTTGGGTTAAATTTGTTTAGGTCTGGTTTTGGTTAGGAAAGGTTTTATGATAGTGTGTGTTAAGTTTGTAGAGTTATTTGGGTTTAAAATTAAGGTCTGCGTGCGTTTCCGAAAGGGGCCGGTGACGGCTCGGACGGGATCCCTCAGCCCACCCTCGTAGGTTTATTTACCTAATACACTGTAATTTCCCTTACGGGGATTTTTGAGCATCCCGCCAGGTGGATAGATGTGTGGAAATGGGAGACTTCTGCCGTGGCCTCCCCTTAGGGGTGTAAGGAAACCCCTGTTAGCGTAGATAGATATTATGACCAAAAAGAGAATAAATGTCTCCCCGTTTCCATTAATGAATGCAAGTGCGCGTAAGCTATAAGGAGTGACTATATAGCGATGTTGGACTCGGCGGGCGGGAGAGATAAACAAAACCCCGATTTCGTAGGGCGCCCCAACGCGGTCTTTAAAAAAATTTCAGATGCTTTATAATCTGCAGTAGACGCATGTATACACTATATTTTGCCAAAAAGAAATGACAATACCCCTAAATTTTTAGCATGGGGTTTGCATAGTATCGTAAATACATTAGACCAAGTGTTGGAAGGGGCCTGGGTGTCAACATTTCCAAACATTCTCGTTATTTTAGGGCCAAATTAAGATAAACCCCCCCGGAAAATTTTAGAAAACGGAAATGCCTGTCTAAAGCCACGGTTAGCTAGGTAGCCGAAGTCCACGTTTAAAAAATCGGCCGTTTTTATAGTGTAGTCCTTTTGTAAATTTTTTATGTATGATATGCAGCAATGATTATGAACCGATGGTAGGCTCAGCTTTCTAAATATTTTCGAGCTTTGTTTATCGGGAGGGGTACAAAATTTAAAGCACTGAAAAACCCAAAATCGCCTCTCTTTTTGATAGTCGTCAGCTTTTTTTTTTCCCATTTGGTTAAATGGGTTTGTTGTTGAACAATCACTGCCTGATTTACTGATGCAAACAAAATGCTATCTTGGTAAGAGATGAGTAAAACCAACAAAAAATATTTTTCAAAAGGAACCCAAAGGGGTTTTTGGGTTGGGGTTTTGGGAAAAGAAACCCACCCCATCGCCACCCAGCCCGAGTCTATCCCCAATCAGCGACGTCCACAAACTCGGCTAGGCAGCTCCAGCTCCCCACCCCGGGGAATCCATTTAAGTGATGACTAACTTTCCCTCCATTCCATATAAAATTTTCCCTATCCTTCTTTAAGTGCATGGATTTTTTTTCCAACTGTTCTGATCCCCCTACAGCATTTTGTAAGTTAGTGCATGTAGTTAAACAAAACCCCTCTTTATACAAAAAGAATTCTTCGTATCTGTTTTTCCCTATTTTTCCCTGTGTTGCGGGAAATTTGGGGGTTTTTTAGGTAGGGGGTTTTATAACGGGTAAAAGTTCCCTGAATGATATTACTTGGGAGATTTGATAAAAGTACAACTGAGGGAGGTTTTAAACTTAGTCTTATGTTCATATGTGATTTTAATGGCCCACGTCTCACGCGGAGAGAAATGAAATAGGGGATTATTAAGGGAAAAAAGATAAGGTTTGGGTTAAAGGGAATCGCTGCCCCCACCCCCGGCGATAACTCCGGGATTACCCCCGGGGCACGTTTGTTTAAATTAATACTAGATTGATCTTGGTAGTCGGGGTTTGGGTACTAGGGTTAACCAGTAAAGGGGAAAACTTTTTGGAAGTGGGGGAAAAAATTATTTTTCCTAATCAAATATCACCTGGGTTTTTCATAAAACAAAAAGAATTATTTGTAAATGATATCCTATTTTTTTTGAAAACATGGTAAGTTCTCACTTGAGTCATCTTAAACTTTAAAAGGGTTAGCACATACCAAGAAAACTTTCTCGGGAAGAAAACCTTTTACACTTGATAAAGAAACTTTTATATGTGAGAAAGGAATTTTTAGGAGCATAACTTCCTCACGGATCCTTTTAGGAATTTCCCACACCTAGGAAAATTTACTTAATATTATAAATCAAACATGGAAGAAAATATCTATAGAGAAGAAAATTTTGAACAGTGGGTCTGTGTTTCATTTAGACCAGTGGCCGTGGGAGTTTTCGCCTAAAGACCTTGGAAGCGCGGAGAAACACTCGTTAATACATTATAAGGATGGGGGGAAATTCATCCCTTTAGGGGACACTAAAATTACCTATAATTTATAAAAATATATAGATGGAATTACTGGGGGGAAAAAACACCGGAGCCGGGGCAAACATCTTACCTTGAGAAGCGCGGAGAGAAAAACTCGTGCCCGCGGCCTTTCCGCCCCAAGGGAAAAAAAGGACTTTTTCGGAAAGTCTTCCCGTGACCTTAAATGAAAAAAATTATAACCAGAATAACTTTTTAATTTAATAAAAAACTCGGATCCCCGAAGGGGGCCGCCTTAATACAAACTGGTATTGATTAAGAGAATTTAATTTTGGTCTAATGTTCACGAATTTGGTTTTTTACATGAAATATCGCCAAACCCGAAAAAATTTTTTCAGAGGAGGTGGTATGAAATTGTGTTTAAATTTTTGGTAGGCTTTTTTTTGGGTATCTTTATTACCCCCCCATTAGACCTTTAACCCGATCCCCGATGGGATTGTTTTGAAAAACGTTAAGCCCTTGGGAGATTTTCTTGGTTGACAAATAAGGGGAAAAAAAAAGAAAATCTATTATTTACACTGAGGCAAAATAATTACCCCACGAATTGGACTCGCATACGGCATGTGAGGGAGAGAGGGAGTGAAAGAAAACGAAAGAAGATAGAACAAAATGGCGTCTAGGAGGGAAAAAAAGGAGACGAAAAGATGGGGGGAAAGAAAGAAAAAGATGAGTATCCTAACAAAGAGAAAAAATTAATATGACAAACATAGGGGGAAAATTTAATAATAAGTTCCAAATTTTTTCCCCAAATAATGGGCATTACACCGTTATTCCCCGGGGGAAAATTAAATTCTTGATATCAAAGAAAATACTTAGGATCAGTTCCTTTTTTTTTTAAAACGCTCAAAGGAAGTGGTATGAGACGAATTTAGAGTGAATTTAATGGAAATTCTTCTTTTTTTGAAAACGGGGGGTCTTTTTGTGTTAGTTACACGAAAATCCAATAAAAGGAAAATCCCCCAGTCAACTGATCCCGGGTAATGAACGTGACCGTAAACCCTTTGTTTAGTCCGCATTCTCGGTGCAGAGAAATCCCGGGCGCACGCCAGCTTCCCTCTGGAAAATGATAAGACCCCACAAGTCCGAAATGTCCGTCACACCGAAAGTGGTTCTGTAAGGTGAGAAGGTAGTACTACTATCTCAAATTAAAATAACCCCCCAGACCGGCTTCGCCCGTGAAATCAACGCCCCGATTTAGACATGAGAAATCTCCTGCCAAAATTTGTTTCATTAGTCTGACACTACACCCCCTTTTGACTCACTAAGTTAATTTGAACATTTTTCGTTTAACTTACCGAATATACCGGTCGGTTGATTGTAATTGAATTAAAAACCTTTTAAGACTCATCGAACCAGAGAGTTTTTAGAAATATCTGAGTGGTATCCCAATAACTTTACCGGAAACAAAGAAATATGACCCTCAATTTTGTTTTGAACCCTGGTCAATTTTTTCCATTTAAACTTTTCATTTGATTTCCACAAGAGAAATAACCGGGTACGCTACAACTACCCAACCAGAGAGGTAAAAAATTTTCAAGTTTATAAAAAAAAAATTAACTTTCATAAAAAAATTTTTCTTTTCATGTTAAAAATAATTCTTCCTTGATTTTCAAATTTTACCACTTTTGGATACCGAACACTTCCACTTTTTTTGAGGGGGGTGACATCAGGGTCTTTTGACGCCCGGTACTTTTGAGGCCCTTTCAGCTCTTAAAAACTTTTCAGGAAATTTTTAGGTTCCTGGGAAACTAAGAGTGTGTCCTTCCTGAGCCGGTTCGCTGTCCTCCCTCTCCGTAGCTGTTTGGGTCCCGCTGTTGTTCTGTTTGGTTGTTTCAAAAAGGTGGCGGCGGACGGCAGTTTGACGCCCCGATTCCCTGACGGGCCCTTATGTACAGGTTCTTGGGTTTTTTTTTGTCAGCGCAGTCTGTGGTGCGGGGAACCCAGGAAACCCCGGACTTCCCCCCCGACGAGGCTTCACGTCCCCTCTCTGCCCCTGGTAGTGGTTGCAGCTAGATGTGGGTTGTAGTGGCAGGAACGGCGCTACGGCGGTGAAGCGCTGCACGTGGGGCGAGCGGGGGGGGCGGTAGCGTTGAAGGGCGGCTGGAGCGGTGACGTGGTGCTAGCTGAGGCGAGGTCCCCCTGTGAGGGCGGCGGGGTTTAGGCGACCTGGACGAGGCGCGCGGTATGTCTAAGGGGGCGGGGGTCTTAAGGGCGCGGCAGTCTGAGACGGCGGGGATGTTGCGGCTGTCCCGGTGGCGGGGCGGTGGCTGGGTGTCCCGGCTGGCGGGTTGACGGCTAATGCGGCGGACGGCTTGCTTCTTACCCCTCACGCTCACATGGTAGGTTTTATTAGTGTTGGTGTTTGGTTTATGGGAAGGGTCTTTTAAAACCTACTATAAAAAACGATTTCTATATGAAAAATTTCTGAAATTTGACTATCTTGTTATTTATTTTCCCCGGTGCCTTTTTTTTTGGGTTTATTTTTTGGAAATATATCCCACCGCATAGTCACCCGGTGTTTCTGGGAAAATTTGGGGGGGTTTTGGTATGGGGGTTTTTTAACTGGCAACGTTACCGAAAGATATTACTTTGGGGATGATTTGATAAAAGATTTTAACTGACGGGGGGATTTTAAATTTCTTATGACTTCACTATGGATTTTAAAGTGACCCCCGTCTCACTGCGGGGATAAGAAAAAGGGGATGTATTTAAGGGGGGGAAAAAATAAGGATTTTGGTTAAGGGGAAAGCGCTGCCACCACCCCGGCGAGTAATCCTGGATTATCCCGGGCACGTTTGATTAATATTAATACTAGATTTATTTGGTAGTCTGGGGGACTAGGGGTTAAACCCAGTAAAAACGGAACTTTTTGGAAATGTGGGGAATTTTTTCCTAATCAGAATAATCACCGGGTTTTTATAAAACACAAGAAAAATATTGTAAATGAATCCTATTTTTTTTGAAAACATGGTAAGTCTCTCACTTGAGATATCTTTAACAATAGGGTTAGCACATACCCGAAAACCTTTTTCGGGAATGAGAAAACCTTTACACTCTGATACAAAAACTCTTACTTGTGAGAAAGGAGCTTTAGGAGCATAAATCTCCTCACTGGGCCTATTTAGTTTAATTCCCTCACCTAGGAACTATTTCTTAAAATTTTTAAATCACACATGGGAAAATAAAATCTAGTAGAGAAAGAAAAAGTTGAGCAGTGTGGGCGTGTTTCATTTAGACCATGTGGCCGTGGGGGATTTGCCTCAAGACCTTTGGAGGCGGAGAGGGAAAACTCGTTAATTCACTTATAAAGGGTGGGCGGAATATCATGCCTTAGTGACACTGAACGTACCTATATTTTTATAGAAATAAATTTTGTGGAATATATGGGGAAAAAAAACACCCGGAGCCCGGGGGAAAATCTTACCTGAGAACGCGGAGAGAACACTAATCGGCCCTGCGGGGCCCCCGACCCAAGGAAAAAGGAAATTGTTTGGAAAACTTACCGTGACCTTAAATGAACAAATTATAATCCAAAAACTATTTAAGTAATGAAAACTCGCGTATCCCGAAAAGGCCGCCTTAATACAAACTGGTACTTTTATATAAAAGAATTTTAAGTCCGGGCTAATGTTCACGAAGGGGGTTTACATTTAAAATCGACCCTCCGAAACCTTTTTTAAGCGAGGTGGTATTGAAAATTTTGTTTTGAACTTTGGGAGGCTTTTTTTTAGCGTGTATCATTTTACACCGCCCATATATACCCTAACCATCCGATAGGGATTTTTTGAAAAACGTTTTAAAATGGGAGATTTTTTTGGTTGCTAGATAACGGGGGGAAAATAAAAAGAAATGAAACTTGTTTTCCTGTCGCAGAATAAATTTTCCACGAATTTGGACTCGCATACGGCATGTGAGGGAGAAAGGGGGTGAAAGAAAACGAAAGAAGAAGAAAAAAAGGCGTCTAGATGGCCAAAAATGAGAGAAAAGAGGCGGAAAGAAAGAAAACGATGAGTCTCTGGAAAAAGAGAAAAAAATTAACTTGACAAACATAGCGCGGAATTATAAAAAAATTGTTCCTACTATTTCCGAATAATGGGCATTACATTCCTATGTATTTCCTCCTTCGCTATCTCCTTCCCATCGCCTCTATTTAAGTACTAAAGTTATACTTTACCAAGTGCTGGAATATGGTGATGGGCATGGGATATGGGGTGGGGGGTGGTGGGGCAGAGTGATTGTGGCGGCAGTGGTGGTGGTGGTGGGGGGGGGGGTAGATAGGAGAGGGAAGTGGCGGGAGGCGAAAGAGGGGGAAAGAAAGAATAGGAAGAGGAAGGGAAGAGTTGGTGGGAGAGCAGCGTCGTCTCCCTCATCCCCCACATCCAGCCAAGCCCCTCATAATCCCTCTCTAATTTTACTCACTTATCCCCACCGCAGACCTTTAACCGCGGGGCTTTTCTTTGGTTTTTTTCATTTTTTAAGACTTTTTTTTTTTTTTTAAAATTTTTTTTTTTTTATGTTTTTATCCCTTGTTTGTTTGTTTTTTGTTTTTCTTTTGTCAAACTGTAATAGATGTAAATAAAATAAAAAAAAATAAAAAAAAATTAAAAGGGGGTTTGGGAAGAGGTCCTAATGCTATTTTTTTCCTTCTTTGTTTTAAATCACATCCTTTTTTTTCCCTTTAATGTTTACTTAAATTTTTTAGTGTTTTGTTCCTTTTTTTGATTTCTTCACACGTTTTCTACCAACACACACACACACACACGACACACAAACACACACCCACAACCCACACACACACCACAACCACTTTCCCCCTTCCATATCATATCTTTGTTGACTGGTATTCATTCTCATTTATTTCCCCTTGTCCCTACCCTCACTTGTTTTTCTACCACCCCTCTCCCCTCACCCCTTCCCCCCTCCTTTCCTCCCCTTCCCCTCACCCCTTCCTCCCTCCCTTCCCCTCACCCCTTCCTCCCTCCCTTCCCCTCACCCCTTCCTCCCTCCCTTCCCCTCACCCCTTCCTCCTTCCCTTCCCCTCACCCCTTCCTCCCTCCCTTCCCCTCACTCCTTCACTCTTCCTCACTTAGACCTCCTGACTAGATATAAATTACGTGTCACTTCTCAATAGCCGAGACTCTGGGACAGGCAGGCACGGTGCTCCAGGGTGACACGATTGAATAATGAGCCTGATATGATAGGGAGGGGAGGGAGGGAGGAAGGGAGGGAGGGTGATAGGGAGAGGGATGCGAGGGGGAGGTAGACAGGGCCATGGTAAAGAAGAAAGGAAGGAGGCAGAGAAGGATGACGGGTCGAAGGAAACATGCAAGGAGGGAGAGAAGGAGGGGGGAGGGAGAGAGGGGGAGTGAGTGAAGGAGGGAGTGGGGAGGGAAGGGAGAATGGTAAAGGAGAGTAGGGAAGGAAATAAAAGTGACAGGAATGGTATCTTTGTGGTGGTGCGCTATTACAGTTCCCTGATTGATATAGGGCAGAGGTCGGCAACCCAGAATTTGAGAAGAGCCAGTTTCTTCAAACAAGGCAGGGCAGCAGTGCTGATGGCGCCGCAGTGTACATTATTAATGCAAATTACGAAACAATAATATGTTCCTCCTGCATAATACCATATAGGAGTAAAATATTCCAACAGTCAAGATAATCAAATACAGTTTGATAATAATAATAATAATAATAATAATAATAATTAGCTAAAAGAATTCATGCCAATATTTTCCTAGAGACCTAGACCTAGGTCACATACACTATTGTACTGCGGCTATCTATGCCATGCAGTATTTTGTCCCTTATTTTTCTCTTTATGATAATTTGGACATTTCTAAAAGTAGGTGGCAGGAGCCGCTCAGGTACTCTTGAAAGAGCCGCATGCGGCTCCGGAGCCGCAGGTTGCCGACCGCTGATATAGGGTGATAAGTGCGAATACACACATATATACACACGCACAGGGTACTCCGCAGTGTAGTGGTAGCACGCTTGGTTCACAACCGAGAAGTCCCGGGTTCGATCCCCGGGCGGAGCGAAGAGAGATGGGCAGTCTTCTTAAACCCGAGCCCTGTCCACCCCAGCAGTGAATGGGTACCGGGTGTTAGCCGAGGGTTTGTGACCGCCTCCCGGGGTGATGGCTTCGGCCTAAGCATTAAAAGGGTGATGATAAAAGAAGATAAAGAGTGGGGCCATTACCGAGTGTACACC
>JACEEZ010012298.1:0-14943 GCA_016584305.1 Chionoecetes opilio | reverse complement strand
CCCAAGATAAGAAAAGGTTAAAGATATTGCCATTTTATGTTTGGCAAAATATAAATGTTTATAAATGGCCTCTACTGCAGATTATGAAGCTACTGAAATATTTTTTAGAAGACGCGTTGCCCCCAGAAATCTGTTTGTTTATCTCACCCTGGCCGCCGAGTCCAAGTTCACCCAACTAAAGACATAAATTACGATATACAGGAGCACTTGCATTAATTAATGGAACAGAAGAGACATGTACCTTTTGTGGTCATATAGTCAGTCTACGCTAACAGGGGTTTCCCTTTAAAACTCCCTCTACGGGGAGGCCCGCAGAAGTCTCTATTTCCCACACATCTACCCACCTCATTCTCACATCCTTACTGTCCTCACTCTTTGCATGATCTCCTCTCTCTCTCTCTCTCTCTCTCTCTCTCTCTCTCTCTCTCTCTCTCTCTCCTCCCCTCTCTCTCTCTCTCTCTCCCCTCTCTCTCTTCTCTCTCTTTTCTCTCTCACACACCCCACCCACATACTCAACACTATCCTTCAATGTAACAGGGGTCATCCTTTCACACTCCCAACATCTATGTTTTATGATATTCTCGTCTATCGTATCTCTCGTCCCCGTCGGCGGGGATTTCCCAAAATTTTGCGCGTCACGAGGGACCTATTTTTACGACTCAATATACATCAATAAGCTTTTACCTGGTTTATGTATACCAAACCTGACCGTAATCTAACGTAACAGTAACCTAACCGTTACTGGCAGAAATTACAACCTGGGGGGGGATGGTGGGGGGGAAAGTAAATAAGGAAAATATTACCTTTATTGCCGCTTCTCATTTTGGTGGGGGAGTCTCTTCCATTTGATAGTGTTTGAATTTTATTTTAAATAAAACTAAGGGATTTTTAAGGCCTCATTAGTTGTGCAAGTAAATAATAACTATAACATGACCATGACAATCTTGACTCCGATAGTGGGGAGAGTATGCAGATCAGGGTAAATGTGGGTAAAAAAGTCAATAAATGAAGAAAATAGGTGTATATGGTATGGTGTGTTTTGTTGTTTCGGTAGCAGGGTCGGAGACAAATGCTCCCCCGCGCTCCGTCCCCCAACAAAAGATCTACCTGGTTCAGGGCTGTCAACCCAAGCGCAGTTGTGGACAACATAAGACCATTTTAGCTCTCGATGGTTTTGTCTAAGAATCGCGTTTCTTGGCATTGGTACCACTTGCGTCTAACATGGAAGCTCCACGTTACTCTCACCCTAGTCCATGTTTAAAAAAGCGGCCGGTATCGACGAATCTTTAAACGTGGACTTAGGCTAACCTAGGACAAACCGTGGCTTTGGGACAGGCATTTCCGTTCTTTAAACTTTCTCCGGGGGGGTTTAGTTTTAAAGGGTTTAATATAAAAACTAACGAGAATAGTTTTGGGAAAAATGTTAGAAAACCCAGACCCCTGTCCAACACTTGAGTCTAATGATATTTACGAATACCATGCAGATGCCAATGCAAAGACAATTTATCGGTATTCCCAATATTCTGTTTGGCAAAATATGAGTGTTATACATGCCTCTACTGCAGATTATGAAGCATCTGAAATATTTTTTAGAAGACCGCGTTTGGCGGCCTTTGAAATATGGTTTGTTTACCTTTTCCTCGCTCGCCGAGTCCAGGCTATCAGCAACTAAACCCGCGGCAGTAGTAGAGACCGTATGTCCCACCAAAGATGCAGATTTACTGACAGAAGATTTACCACTTCTAGGTTTACTGATAGCTCCCGACGAGGGTCTTAAAGATTGCTTATCAGCAGGGTTTATCAACTACTTGTTTTGCCCATAGGTTGTGAGACACCTTCGCCATCAGCGTGTTGTTGAGCTGTGTCGCTAGCCGCTTCAGGGGTGGTAACAGGGGCAGTGATATTAGGAGTCACGTCAGTACTCCCACACCTATCAGTAGGTGTATCTGTACGCAAGTCCATCCCCTCCTGCTCAGAAATTTGAGATTTTAGCCGGAGGGCGCCCACGGACTCTAAGGACTCATTGGAACTGCGAGTTCGCTTCGAGGACTCTTTATTAGGATGGGTTTTGGGGAGCCTCTTAGAGGAGGAGTCACTAATGTCATATTTCCCGTGTGCGGCATGCACTACACGAGAGGTGGCTGGAGGCTCATTATGAGAAGAGTCAGCAGACTCCACAGAGTCGCAGGTCAATAGCGAGAACTTATTCTTCACTTGGATGGATGGATTAGGTATAAGAGAATGTGGTGGTGGAACTGCAGCAGGCTGATTAGGAGTCTTAGAAGAAGCAGCAGCCATCTCGGATGCGTAGGTTCCGCTTCTTCCCCGCCTGCTTGTCTGGGGGAAAGTTCTTTTGGCGCTCCCAAGACTGATAAAATTGGGAGTTGGCCAAAAATAAAGGATGTCTTCTTCTAATTTATAAGTCCACATTGTCGGGAACTCGGTGGGTGATCAACACGGCAGTGGAAGCAGTAGGGAGTTGACGACAGTCAGCTGTGGCATGGGCACCCAACCCGAGCATCGACCACAGCGAGGAGGGGGTTTACAATTTTTTTGCCGTGCCAAAGCTGTAGCACTCATAGCACTGCATAGGGCGGTCGATAAAGGCTTTTTTCCTGAGAGATGGGGACCGATCCTGATGGAATCGGGGAGACTTGATCCGTAGCAGGTGGGTAATGATCATGTTTTTGCTTCCTCTGACCTTATAGACCCGTTGAAAATCTTTCCGGGCACATGCTTAGTATTTCTGCCTCCCAAAACTCAAAGAGGTCGTAGTTGTAGACTACGCCTTTGTGGTATTGAATTTGGATGAGGTTTGATGGTATCAAAAATGCTGTCTTCGGTGATGGGCATGTGGAAGAGCATCCCAGCCTGAGTTTGGTCCTTGGCTCGGATTAGAACCCCCCTGCCATAAACCCTTTCAGGTGGCCTTTCCGGGATCATTCCAATTTCTTTCTCCCAAAAACCGCGCCGCAAGGAAAAAGTTGCCACCACTTCCTTATAATACGCCACGTACCAAGTGGGGTAGGGCTACGGGGACAGGTGGAGTAGATGTAGTAGTTTTCTTTAAAAGTGTTGGGGATGAGTCATCATGGCCGTCTCCAACATTTTCAGGGCGAATGAGTTCGGCTCTGTAATGTCTCGCTCCAATTTCCATCTTTGTGGCTTCCTCATAAGCAGAGGAAGCATCATCTGCCGCAGCAAATTATGTAGCACCTTTTTGTTCGCCATTGTCATCATAAATAAGTCGGATGCGGCGAACCACACCATAAGCCTTGAAGATATCATGTATTGCTCTGTAAGTCAAGGCCTGGGACACGTTGGACAGAAGCAAGGTGGTCCAAACGATAGAAGTGCCCCGAGGGCCAGGCTCGTCTTCAATGGCCTTTTTTGCGCCCTTAAAGTGGGGACCGCCAGACCGGGGAGTGAGGAGGAAGGGGCGGCTGCCCGCTTCGTGCCACGTCGGGCCTGGAAAGGCGCCAGAGTGGCAATGTGAGAGGATCCAATGGGGAGGGAAATCGAGGAAAGCGGACGTCAGGGAGAGAGGCAGGCCGGGGTAAATTTTTAGGTTGATACATAAACAAAATTACTTCACTTCCCCACGCAACTCCATGTGGCAATCCCTATGCAACGTATGTTATTGTTGTAACCCAACATAGTAGTTATTTACTCATTATTCCTTATGTCCATTTATATATAAATATATATATATATATAGTATATATATAATATAATTATAATTATATAAATATATATATTATTATATATATAATATATATATATATATATATATTATATATAATATATATATATAATTATATATATATAGTGCTGCGCCCCCGAAGTCAAGATATAATCTAGTGCGCCGCTGTCCGTGAAGTGAGAACCTGCTTTAGGTGCTAAATGTAAACAAAAAGTCTACTAAACTTTCACGAATAATATATAATCACGCTATTAATGTATTTCCCGTTTAGCGTTTTTCATTACAATCGTAGATAACAAAAGTCGCACGGACAACGTTTTTCGATGGTACAGACGTTGGTGGGGTGCAGTTAGTTCGTACACGAGTTGTTTCGTAACAGTAGATTTGTACACCAAAAAGTTATTCGTAGTCTATATGAAAACATGTCATTCGACACCCCAAACTCAGAGTGGAACTTGATCACCAGTACGAAAACGACACCATGTAAAAAAAAAACTCAAAAATCAGTGTACGAAAAAATAACAAAAATGTTTGGGACGAACAACCCTTTGGTACGAAACTCCATGTGAATCGTGTTTTCTACGGTAGTAGTAGTAGTAGTAGTAGTAGTAGTAGTAGTATTAGTAGTAGTGACTCCAATTTGTTTGGAAACCTCGTATATTTATTTAAATTTAAACATGGGGTGGAGGTAACAAAAGAACATAAGAAAAAAAGGAAGCTACAGAGGCCGCGAGGCCTACAACGTGGTAGTTCCTGTCACCTAACATACCACATCCACCCTTTTATCCCCATCATAACTATCCCGTCCCTTTAAAGCTCCCTAAGACTCCGCACTAACTACCGTCTAGAGGACCATTCCACTCACACACACCCTATTTTGTGAACCAGTTTTTCCCATTTCCTTTCTAAATCTACGTTTTTTCCCGCTTGAATCCGTTACTTCTTGTTCTACCCTGGTTAAAAGCCGTAAGAACTTTTCCTACCTCTCCTTTATTAAATCCCTTCGAAACGAGGTATCGTTAGGAGTAGTAGTAGAAAAAAGAAAAGAAAAAAAAGTAGTAGTAGTAGTAGTAGTAATCTCGTCGTGTCGTGTCTCGTCGTCGTCGTGTCGTCGTCGTGTCGTCGTGTATAGTAGTAGTGGGACTCCACCACGCCACAACATGATGTACCCCAATGAACATCGATGTGGAGGAAAATGAGAGGGGGAACATCCTCTGGAAAGGTCAAACGGAAGAAGAAACAAAAAGATGGGTAAATAACACCTACTATGAGATAGTGGGGTGGTCTGCCAATAATAATTTTGAGCCACCAAAATGTAGAGCCATGACCAAACTAATCAAAGAAATAGTCGGCCTTATCTACAACTACAACTTAGACACGCTCTTTGCACCACATGCGCTGAAAGTCCCTTCCTTCTCCTAAACTCTTCTTGCAGAAGACACATCAAAAGGCAAGACAAACAACAATGTGCAAGCACTCACAAGAAGAGTTGACCTATGGGAAAAAAATTAACTCGATGAGCTCCTTGAGGAAGCGAGAGCCATACAGAAAAGACTGCCAAGACTTCCCCTAAAAAAACATAAGAACGACGATAAGGCACGCGGGTTTGCGGATAGGATGAGACAAGGCAACGTTTCATCCGCACTCCGGGCTCTGGATGAAGATCAGAACGGTGGTGGGTTGCCACTCACCGATGAAACCATCCAATTGCTGGAGGATAAACTCCTCAACCCAGCAACCTGGTGGGACTAAGACAGCAGGGAAATTCGTCAAATCTCAAACAGCGTCATAAGGGGATGATAAAAGGAGAGTTGGTGTGGAAAAAAGCTCTCCAGACAAAAAGCCCGGGGGGTCCCTCAGGCATGGATGCAAGAGGGTGGTGTCGCCTGCTGAGCAGCAAACCCCGGGGCAGGCCCCTGTGGACTTGTGCACCGGTCATAGCAACACTAGCGAGAAAAGTTGCCGCCGCCAACTGCCGAACATGTGACGCCAATGATTGCTTGCCGCCTTATCCCCCTTGACAAAGAAACCAGGTTGCAGGCCTATCGGCATTGGAAGTCCTCCGGCGGATGTCATAGGGAAATCGATCAGGCGGTGGTCAAAGGGAGGAGTAAGACGAGCGGCAGGGAACCTCACAGGTGTGTGCGGGATTACTATACTACAAAACAAACTGTACCCACGACTTTACTATCATGGAGATACTTGTTCTTATTATTGTTGTTATTGTGTGTTGATGCATCATTGTATCTTTAATATTAGTGCTGCAGCTCTCTTAAAATAGGTATACTTGCTATAAATAACCATTGCTCTCCTCTCTCTCTCTCTCTCTCTCTCCTCTCTCCTCTCTCTCTCTCTCTCTCTCTCTCTCTTCTCTCTCTCTCTCTCTCTCTCTCTACTCGCTCCCCTTTCCTCCCCCCTTCTCCCTTTCCCCTCCCCTTATCCCTTTCCCTCCCATCCTCTTCAAGTCATCATTCCAAACTCTACCTCTCTCCCTCCCTCCTTTCCATCTCTCTCTCTCTCTCCTCTCTCTTCTCTCTCTCCTCTCTCTCTCTCTCTCTCTCTCAGGTGTCTCTCTCTCTCTCTCTGGATATACGTAATGCTTATTATAAAATGTAATAGCGTAATGCGTATTATAAAATGTCTGGCCCACATGCTCTAAGAACAGGTTCAGTGTACGAAAACAGGATCACAAAGGTTTAAATTGTAGTTGTGTTAAGCAAAAAAGAAAATGGGTCAACTGAGGGATAGGGCGATGGGGTCAAAAATCCATGGGACGTGAAACAGGGCCGCGATGAGGGAAGAGGACGAGTTTAGGCGACAGCCAGGACCCCGGGATGAAGGTCAACAAGAGGAGGACAGATGGACATTGCAGCGCGGACAGCCCGCCACCACCATCACCGTTATCGTCACCGCGCACTCACCACCCACCAAAACATGATGTGCCCCAACTGAATCCTCGATGGCGGAGGAAAAATGAGAGGAGGAAAACTTCTTATGGAAAGGACGAAGGAGAAGAAAAAACAAGAGGGTGAATAGCACATATCTTGAGATAGTTGGTGTGACAGCAATAATCTTTTTGAGCACCAAAATGGTACAGCCATGAACCAAACTATGTCAAAAGAAATGGTCGGCCTCGTAAACACATACACCCAAGACAAGCCCTTTGCACCATATGCGCTGAAATTCTTCTTTCTTCTTCACTAAAACTCTTCCTGGCAGGAAGAACATCAAACAGGCCCCAAGACAAACAACAATGTGAAAGCACTCCACCAAGAAGAGTGAACTATGGCGCAAACATTAATGTGGAGTGAGCTCCTTGAGGAATCGAGAGCCATACAAGAAAAGATCCAAGGGGGACTTCCCCCAAAATAAACATAGGAATGACGATAAGGCCCGCGGCCTATTTGAGGCAGATAGCATGCGACAAGGCAACGTTTCATCCGCACTCCGGGTACTCGATGAAGAACAGAACGGCGGTGTGTTGCCACTCCAACGATGAAAACCATCAATGCTGGAGGACAAACCTCCTCCACACAGCAACTTAGAGGGACTCAGACAGCCGGGATGCCATCAAATCTCAAACAGGTCATCTATGAGATGAAACAGGAGAGAATGGTTGGAAAAAAGCTCTCCAGACAAAAGGACAGCGGAGGGGGGTTCCTCAAGCTGAGATGCAAGAGGGTGGCGACGCCTCTGAGCAGCCACTCACTGGGGGCAGTGCGCTGGTGACTGTGCAGCGCCATAGCAGACTAGCGAGAAAACTTGCCGACGCAACTGCGACATGCTTGACGCCCACGGACTGCTTGACGGCCTTATCCCAATTGACCCAGAAAGCCAGGGGCAAGGCCTACCGCATTTGGGAAAGTACTCGCCGGATTATAGGGAAAATTGCATCATGGCGGTGGTCAAGGAGGATGAAGAAGAGCGGCAGGGAAACCTACAGGTGTGTGCGGGCAGCAGGCAGGTTGGGAAGCGGGCCATCCACGCCATGAGGGAGATCTTGGGCCAGGCAGAATGTGAAGCGTGTGTTAGTGGACGCTAAAAGGTGCATTTAACACTTTTAAACAGAAAATACAATGCTTCACAACATTCGAGTAAGTGTCCACCACTTGCGACCTATGTGAAAACACATAAAGAGATCTTCAGACCATGTACTATAAGTCGTTTAATAGTAATAGTAGGTTAAGGTTTTGAATCAATGTTGGAACAACGCAAGGTGACCTTGCGCCCATGGCAATGTAACGCCCTTGGCTTATCAGTGCTTAAGATGTGATTTAGTATGAAAAATACACATGTGAAGCCAAGGGGCATACGCGGATGACCCGAACAGGGGCCGGGGAAATCCAGACAAAAAAAGAAAAGTGCGTGGACCCTTGTGAATGACACGGCCATAATTATAGATACACACCCAACGCCACCAAGTCCGTCTTATGTCAAAACCCGTATATATTATTGACAATGGGGTGCAACTTTTCAATGGGCAGTGGGGTCATTGTGACAAAGGACGGACCAGGACACTGGGTGAAGTGATTGGAAACAGGAGGAGTTCAAGGTGCAATACTTGGGGAGAAAGGTCGGAATGGGTGAAAGATGTCGTACGTCCTGTCCGATATGGCCAAGAACAGAACACCACCACGCAGCTTATCAGCGTTTACGCATAGCTACAACACTCGATGGAGCTTCGTCAAGCGCCACCATCCAGGCATCAGCCTTCTCATAAGACCGCTGGAAAACCCATCAGGAAAAACACCTTCTACCAGCGCGCTGAGATCCCACATCATAGGGGGCTAACGAGAGGCGCTGCTGACATTTCCACCAAGACTGGGTGGGAGGGGAATCACATCCCCTGAAAGGTACTGGCCGATGAAGAAAACCTAAACTCCATACAACCTCACCAGTTCCCTCACCGGAAAAAACTCATTAGCTCTAGACGCCAAATGGTGAAAACAGACCAGGAATGCGATCTTGGAGCTAAAGACAACCATTTCTAGAGACAGGCAAAGTGCACAAGTGGAAGCTTGGAACGCCTAAAAGGCGTTCCCGCCGGATGATACCGTGAGGAAAGTCACACTGCACAGGGGCAAACGGGAGCGTCCAACTGGCTAACATGCCTGCCTATCAGAGCAAAAAGGCTCAGCCTAACAAACAAGAATTCGTAGATGCCGTTGCTTGAGCATGGATGGCCAGTGGGAGGGAATCCAAAAAAAAACTGTGCATATGATCCCCAAACGACGTCAACCACACCATGACGTGTAAAAGGGGAGATCGTTGTGCATCGACACGAAGAGGTGAGTGATCGTGACGGGCAGTATGCTCAGGGAGGTGGGCCGGAAGTCTCCACCGAACAACTCTTCTCCCCCGGATGGCGAACAATTGCCAGTACAGGACGGACAACACCGCAACGAGGCCCGGGGGGACGTAAGTGCTCGTGGATTCTGAAAACCAGAGGACGGAGAGCCTTCATAGACAACGAATCTTCGATCCAATGGCCGCTGCCACCGAGGGATCTTACTGGAAGTGCTCACAAAGGAATGAGCGGAAAAAACATGGGCCGTTGGGGAAGGAAGTCAACATGTGATAAGGGCAGCTTCACACCACTGGTCTTCCACTAGTCGGCGGATGGGCCCCAAAGGCCAAGTGCTTCTTCCAAGACTAGCAAGAGTTAATGGCAGAAAAGAAGCACCAGACCAAGGAGCAACGTTGTCGCTGGAGGGATAGGGCCGTCTCTCCTTATCCCTGACCAGGTATGCCTCCTATGTCTCAGGGGTAATGATATACGCCACCACAAACCATTGATATAGTCTGGCCGGACTACCAGGCCACTGTAGTGGAGAGCGCATATTTAGTGTAGGTAGTATAGAGAGGTAAATAAGGGATGCAATTAAGTAAATAGAGAAAGTAGTATGGTGGATGCAAAAGTCAGTAGCAACCGGAGTTGGGGCGCTACTGACCTCCCAATTCGTGGAGCACTCGTAATTTCATAAATAAAACATGGGGTGGAGGTATCGTTAGTAGTGTTAGTTAAAAAAAAATAAAAAAAAATATAACACTTTAGTAGTGTAGTGTAGTAGTAGTAGTACTAGTAGTAGTAGTAGAGGCCGTGTGTTAAGCATATAGGGGGAAAGGGACGTTCTTGAAGGCAATATGATTTTGATCGGTACTGAACACCGGGAAAATAGACCCCACTAAACCTTACAGGAAGAGGTTTTGATGTCCAGCTATCAACACAAGGGTCGAAATATCTGCAAATGTATTTAGGAGAAGCAGAAAGTATATGGCGATATGTGCGTGTGAGGGCCTAGAAGGGCGCGTGTCAAGAAGTGCGTGTGTGAGGTGTGACGGCAAACCCTTAGTGGCTGGCGTTCCTTGTTAACCATGTACTGACGGATATGAGGACTCTATGAACGGGCTATAGTCTACCATGGCATACACGTGGTAGTTATAGCAAGCCTACGAGGTCACACCAGGTCACACGAGGTCAATATAGGCCGTGCTGTCCTTTCCCTCTACGAAAATGAAAATATAAACAAATAATAATTGAGCGACGCCGATGAAGTAGGTAGGAGTCTTTGGAAGGAAGGGCAGTGCCATATTGCTTGTATGGGTCTAAAAATAACCTATTATCGGGAGGGAGACTTTACTAAGCTAGAGTGGACACAGAGCATTATTGGCAGATGGGGATTAGGAGCCACAATCAGCACAGCTGTGGAGGCCATTAGAGTAGATATGGGGTGGAGCACCTTCTATTCAGGGAAAGGCACAAATCGCACAAATCTGTCCTCCGCACAAATCTTTTCCACAGATTTAACGTCGTCGTGTCAGTCGGAAAGTTGTGCAAACTTCTCTGGAAAGGCACAGCTGTCTTGCTGCATCCATAAATGATGCATGCATATGGCATATCGCAAAAATTATTTATCAGAAACACCCAAAAAATCTTCAAGTACTATATTTATCTTTTGTGTTTAAGTGCTTCTGGATTAGCGACGGGAGAGGAGACTACCTAAAGTGACATCACCATCCCGTGGCGCATCGTCTGCAAGTCTTGAGGGGCGTTTTGGAAGCTCGGGCAATTTGCAGATTTTGATTGCGGATTATTTAAAAACAGCTGACTGGATGCAAAAAGTGACAACATAATATTATTGTTGATATACTCGCTAAGGGCTATAATTTGATTCCATTAATTCAGGAATGATGAAATGGTCTGGACGATTACTTTAAAATGAAGGTACAGAGAGGATAGAAACTGAATGAGGGTAGAAGGGTAGTTTGTAAATTAAAGATTTGTGCAAGATTTATATATATATATACTAGCCGCAAAGCCGCCCTCCGGGCGGACTTTTTGGCTAGCTCCTGCGGAGGGCTATTGGTGGGCCTTCGGCCCACCAAACATGGACTCTCCAGATAGCCCCTTCTAACTTTCCTGAAATCATGGATGTAGAAATGTATGTATTCCCCCCACCCATTCACTCACCCATTACCCATCACCCCCCACCCATTCACTCACCCATTACCCATCACCCCCCACCCATTCACTCACCCATTACCCATCACCCCCCACCCATTCACTCACCCATTACCCATCACCCCCCACCCATTCATCCCCATTACCCTCACCCCCCACCTATTCCCTCACCCATCACCCATCATCCCCAACCCATCACCCCCCACCCATTCACTCACCCATCAAACCCCACACCCATTACCCATCACCCCACCCATTCACTCACCCATTACCCATCACCCCACCCATTCACTCACCCATTACCCATCACCCTACATCAAGGTTTCCTCAATTCTCGCAACCCACTTTTTTTTTTCACAATTATCGCTAATAGGCTGCTAAAAAAAAAAAAAAAAAAAAAAATCGGATCATCTCATAACTGGGCTTAAAACCTTCCCCTGGTCAACCCGGTTCCAAAAATGTGCCATATGAGTTGATTGCGCCACGGGGGGCGGAACCTATACCAGACACACACACACACACACACAACACACACACACACCCACATAGACAGACAGACAGACACACTTTCGCTTATATTATTATAGATTACCCATCACCCCCCCCATTCCCTCACCCATCACCCCCCACCCATTCACTCACCCATCACCCCCACCCATTACCCATCACCCCACCCATTCACTCACCCATTAACCCATCACCCTACATCAAGGCTTCCTCAATTCTCGCAACCCACTTTTGTTTTCACAATTCTCGCTAATAGGCTGCCTAAAAAAAAAAAAAAAAAAAAAAAAGTGATCGGATCATCTCATAAGTGGGCTTATGACCTTCCCCTGGTCAACCTGATTCCAAAAATGTGCCATATGAGGTGTTTGCGCCACGGGGGGCGGAACCTATACCACACACACACCACACACACACACACACACACACACACACACACACACACAGACAGACATACTTTCGCTTATATTATATTATAAGAATATATATATTAATATATATATATATAATATATATATATATATATTATATTATATTATATATATTATAATAAGACTATAGGAGTAGCCGTTGTGTCTGTGTATGTAACTGTTTGTAACGGCGTGACACAGCTGGCGGGCAGCCTCGCAGCCTAAGGTGCCTCCTTCCTCCCCACGCCCCGACACGTTGCTAAGTAGCCTTTTACAGTATGTTTATTATAGCCCTGATGTTTTCATTTACTGTTTATTTAGTAAATAACATGTCCATTAATACCAATTGTGTTGTTATAAGATAATGTAATGTTCCATTACTAGTAAACATAATGATTAAATCATTCAAAATTTCACCGAGGTGCAACCGCGAGTACACACTGCAATACTCCATACGACGCCTGCCATGTAATTACTGGCCGCGGTAATTTTTCCCACTTCATCTCACGTCTAAATCAATCAATCAATCATTGGGGGCATACGCCAGGGGGCGCGTCACCTCGCCAACCCTACGACGCCACTCCCGGGGGTCACCCACGCGCGAGTCCATGCAGGCTCCTTTCCCATACCAAGCAGCTCTCGACAAGAAACATCAACTTGCCCCCAGTCACGAGCCTTGTGGGCGCCCCGTTGGCCTCCTCCACGCCGGATTGTCTCTTACAGATACAACCCGATGGGAAGGATCGGTTTCAGGGTAGCGTGCCACATGCCCATATAGCCGAAGTTGGCGTTGACGGACTATGCAGGTAATAAGCCTCGATTCAGTCACACGGTGCAATCGCTGATTTGACACGTAATCATCCCAGCGATACCCCATGATCCTGGAAGACACTTATTACCAAAGGCATTGATTCGTCTCTTCAAGTCACTATTTAGTGTCCATGTCTCACAACCATAGAGTAAGACAGGATCACAAGCGACTTGAAGATCCGGATCTTTGTCTCCTGCACGGGTACCGACAACGCCAAATACTCCCGCTGAGCGAGTCCATAGCGCCGTGGGCTATTGCCAATCCGCCGTAAGACTTCTTGACGTGACCCGCCGTCATATGGACTGCGCTACCAAGGTATGTAAAAACTTTCCAGATCTCAATGTCCTCGCCGCACGCATGAACAGACTGTACTGCTTCATCTAGTAAATCTCCAAACACTGGACCTGGTCTTAAGCCAGGAGACCTCAAGTCCCAAAGGCTTTGCCTCCTCGTGCAGCGCCTTGAGAGCCATCACCAGGACCTCCAGCGACTCAGCAAAGATCTACTGCATCATCGGCAAAAACAAGATAAGTGATCTTGTGTTGCCGACGGATGTTCCAATCACTTTGATCTACAACCCTGTCCAATACCCAGTCCATACAGCGTTGAAAAAGTGATGGGGCAAGGACGCACCCTTGCCTCACTCCTGTATTCACAGGAAAGAAGCTGGATACACCTGCCCCCACACTTCACAGCACTCTCAGTCCAGAATACAGACCGGTTATCAAACCAATAGTCCTTGCAGGAATCCCGCGAAGTCGCAGAAGATCCCAAAGTGACTCACGATGCACTGAGTCAAAACGCCTTCTTGAGATCAACATAGGCTGCAAGCATCCCCTGTCGAAACTCACGTCGGCGTTCCACTACGACACGAAGCGCTAGGATACGGTCCGTTTGTTGACTTACCAGGCGTGAACCCAAACTGGCTGAGGTCTCTGATGCTTCCAGCAGATGACTGCGGATCCGTGTCAGCAATAGATAGGCAAGCACCTGCCTGGCACGCTGAGCAGTGTAATACCGCGGTAGTTGTTGCAGTCCTGACGGTCCCCTTTCCCTTTCCAGATAGGGACGACCAACCCCCTTTTCCAGTCAGGAGGAATGGTAACTGATTGCCACATGGCAGTCAGGACAACATGCAACCCGCAGATCATGGCCTCACCCCCTGCTTTGAGGGCACTGATATTACAAACACCAGCTGCCTTTCCACCCCTCAACTTAGCTACAGCCTCTCTGACTTCGTCAAGAGAGGGTGCGGTTTCGTCAATGGGAGGATCGGCATCCACTGTCTGTAATCCAGTGGTGTGAAGCTACTCAGTTTGGAGGGTCCACCGTGAACAACTGCCCAAAGTACTCAGCCCCAACGAGCCATCTGCCCATCCATGTCCAACACGAGGCGCCACATCTGCTGCTCGAATAGCACTCGCCCGAGATGGAGACTTGGAACGGAGCTTCTTCAGGGCTTGGTAGGCGGGTCGGAGGTCATTAGCGTTCAAATGACCCTCGACATCCTCAGCGAGACTCCTGACATACCTCTCCTTGTCTCTCCCCAGGAGGGTTCTAGTCCGTGCGTGACAAAGCCCTGTGCTGGTCCCGGTTCCCAGCCAGTGTGGCAGCGCGACTCTCCTCGATTTTTTCCAGCGTCTCCGTCGAGACAATGCATATGCATATTCGACATGCAAGTAGTGCTGTCAAAATCAATGGGGGTCTGTGAAATAAACTTTTTGCGTAGAACAACCCTAATGAGTAATTAGCGTAATGGGATAATTAGCTGGAACGTGGCTCGCTGCCACGTTCCAGCCGCAAGAACTGAGCAAAAGCAAAGGGGCCAAAGGAGACGCCTATACTTGATATAGATACCAATACGAATATTGTTGGATTGAATAACTGCAACCGCACTACAACCGTGTAACGCTTGTTTTGTGTGGTGAATCTCGGCGCTTGCGCAGATGTAACCTTGTATCACTGTAGCGTCACAAGTTATGATTATTTCAGTAGACGAACCTTAGTTCAGAACAGTAAGTTGTAATAAAGTCTTCAGGTCACATAACTTTCA
>JACEEZ010012296.1:12500-16149 GCA_016584305.1 Chionoecetes opilio | reverse complement strand
TCCCCCCCCCCCCCCCCCCCCCCCCCCCCCCTCTCTTTTTTTTTGGTCACCTCTAAATCTCATTCTCTCTCCCCCCCCCCCCCCCACAACACACACCAAACAAAAAAAAAAAAAAAAAAAAAAAAAAAAAAAAAAAAAAAAACCCCCCCCCCCCCCCCCCCCCCCCCCCCCCCCCCCCCCCACACACACACCACCACACCCCCACACACACACCACAACACAAAAAAAAAAAAAAAAAAAAAAAAAAAAAAAAAAAAAAAAAAAAAAAAAAAAAAAAAACAAAAAAAAAAAAAAAAACCCCCCCAAAAAAAAAAAAAAAAAAAAAAAAAAAAAAGGGGGAAAAAAAAAAAGGGGAAAAAAAAAAAAAAAAATTTTAAAAAAAATTTTTAAAAAAGGGTTTAAAAAAAAGGGGTTTTTAGGGGAAAAAAAAAAAGGGGTGTTAGGGGGGGAAAGGGGTTTTTAAAAAAAATTTGTTAGGGGGTGGAAAATTTGAGGGGGTAGGGTGAGAAGGGGGTTTTGTTGGGGTAAAAAATTTTGTTGGGGTAAAAAAGGGTTGTTGGGGGTGAAAAAGGGTGTTGGGGTGGAAAAAAGGGTTTTTGTGGGGGGTGAGAAATTTTTTTTGTAGGGGGTGAGAAAAAGGGAAAAAGGGGTTGAAGGGTGAGAAGGGGGTTTGGGGAAAATTTGGGGGGAAAAAGGGTTTTTGGGGGGGTTTAAAAAGGGTTTTTTTAGGGGGAGAAAGGGTTTTTTAGGGGAGAAAGGGTTTTTAGGGGGGGGAGAAAAGGGGGTTTTGGGGGAAAAAGGGTTTTTGGGGGGAAAAGTTTTTTAGGGGGGGAAAAAAAGGGGTTTTTTGGGGGGTGAGAAAAAGGTTTTTTGGGGGGGAGAAAGGGGTTTGAGGGGTGAGAAAGGGTTTTTGGGGGGGAAAGGTTTGGGGGTGAGAATTTTGTTGGGGGGGAGGGTTTGTTAGGGGTGAAAAGGTTTTGTTAGGGTGAAAAAAGGGGTTTTAGGGGAAAAAGGTTGTTGGGGTGAAAAGGGTTTTGAGGGGGAAAAAGGTTGTTGGGGTGAGAAAGGGTTTGTTAGGGGTGAGAAAGGGTTTGTTGGGGGAGAAAGGGTTTGTTAGGGGTGAGAAAGGGTTTGTTAGGGAAGAGAAAGGGTTTGTTAGGGGTGAGAAAGGGTTTGTTAGGGGTGAGAAAGGGTTTGTTAGGGAGAGAAAGGGTTTGTTAGGGGTGAGAAAGGGTTTTTTTTTTGGGGGAGAAAGGGGTTTTTTAGGGTGAGAAAGGTTTTTTGGGGTAGAAAAGGGGGGGAAAAGGGTTGTAGGGGAAAAAGGGGTTTTGTTAGGGAAGAGAAAGGGTTTGTTAGGGGGAAAAAGGGGGGGAAAAAGGGTTTTGTTGGGGGGGTGGAAAGGGTTTGTTGGGGGGTGAGAAAGGTTTGTTGGGGGGGGGTTTGGGAGAAAGGGGTTTTTGTTGGGGGTAAAAAAAGGGTTTGTTGGGGGTGAGAAAGGGTTTTTGTTGGGGGTAAAAAAGGGTTGTTAGGGGGTGAAAAAAGGGTTTTTGGGGGTTTTGTTAGGGTGAAAAAAAGGGTTGTTGGGGGTGGAAAAGGGGTTTGTTGGGAAAGAAAAAAGGGTTTTTTGGGGGTGAGAAGGGTTTGTTAGGGGGTGAGAAAGGGTTTGTTAGGGGTGAGAAAGGGTTTGTTAGGGTGAGAAAGGGTTTGGTAGGGGTGAGAAAGGGTTTGTTAGGGGTGAGAAAGGGTTTGTTGGGTGGGGGGTGGTGAAAAAAGGGTTTTTTTAGGGGAAAGGGTTTTTTGGGGTGAAAAGGGTTTTTTTGGGGGTGAGAAAGGGGTTTTGTTAGGGGTGAAAAAGGGGTTTTTTTGGGGGAGAGAAAGGTTTGTTAGGGGTGAGAAAGGGTTTTTAGGGTGAGAAAGGTTTTTTGGGGAGAAAGGGTTTGTTGGGGGTGAGAAAGGGGTTTGTTAGGGGAGAAAGGTTTGTTAGGGAAAAAAAGGGTTTTTTTAGGGAGAAAAATTGGGGGGAGAAAAGGGTTTGTTGGGAAAGAAAAAGGGTTTTTTTGGGGTGAAAAAAGGGGTTGTTGGGTTTTGGAGAAAGATTTTTTTAGGGGGGAGAAAAGGGTTGGGGGGGTGAGAAAGGGGAGGGGTGAGAAAGGGTTTTGTAGGGGGAAAAAGGGTTTGAGGGGTGAGAAAGGGGAGGGGGAAAAAGGGGGGGGGAAAAAGGGGGAGGGAAAAGAAAGGGGAGGGGTGAATAAAAAGGGTTTGTTAGGGCAGGGGGGGGGGGGAAAAAGGGGGGGGGAAAAGGGTTTTTTGGGGGGGGAGAAAGGGTTTGGGAGGGGGAGAAAGGGGGGAGGGGGGGGGGGGGAAGGGGAAAGGGTTTTTGTTTAGGGGTGAGAAAGGGTTTTGTTTAGGGTAAAAGGGTTTGTTGGGGGATGAAAAGGGTTTGTTGGGGTAAAATTTTTTTTTTTTTTTTTAAAAAAATTTTTTTAAATTTTTTTAATGAAAAGGGTTTGGAGGGGTGAAAAGGGGAGGGAAAGGGGGAAAAAATTTGAAAGAAAGGGGAAAAAGGGGAAAAGGGGGTGAAAGGGGGAAAAAAAAGGGGGGTTTAAAAAAAATTTTTGGGGGGGGGGAAAAATTTTTTGGGTTTGAAAAAAAAAAAAAAAAAAAAAAAAAAAAAAAAAAAAAAAAGAAAAAAAAAAAAAAAAAAAAAAAAAATTTAAAAAAAAAAAAAAAAATTTAAAAAAAAAGGGGGAAAAAAAAAAAAATGAAAAGAAAAAAAAAACAAAAAAAAAAAAAAAAAAAAAAAAGAAAAAAAAAAAAAAAAGGGGGGAAAAAAAAAAAAAAAAAAAAGGGGAAAAAGGGGAAAAAAACCAAAAAAAAAAAAAGGGGAAAAAAAAGGGAGAAAACGGAGGGAAAAGGGGGAAAGGGAAAAGAGTAAAGAAAGAAAAGGAAAGGGGAAAAAAAAAGAGGAAAAAGGAGGAAAAAATTTTTCAACCTTTGACTAAATAAACCCCGGTTTTTCCATAAAAACAAGTAAAAAACTTTAAAGCTATCTTGAACAGGCACAGTGTTTTTTGTAATTCCAATTATTCTTTTCAAAATCTATATCAAAGGGTCCCTCAGGGCTTTTTAGGGCCTAATTTTTTCTTATATATATAAAGGACATAGTCAATGCTAGCTAAAATTTTTAAAGCTATAATGCTGGCGATAAAATTCCTATTAGTGATTAACCTGAACCTCCTTAACCCCTTTAATTTTGAAAATAGAATTGTTTTTGATAAATAATGGTACGGAAAAACAAAAAATCTCAATTTTAAAAAACCAATTATTATGTTCAAAATATTCAAAAAAAAATGTCAGCCCCCAATTTTATTAAAAGGAAAACCCAAATAAAACGGTCTCTCTACAAAGTTTTTGGGTGAAATTATCGATGAAAATTCAAATTCGAGCCATCTATTAATGAGGTATGTACAAAGCTATCAAAAATATGTGGATCCTAAAAAGAGTCCCCATCAACTAACAACAGAGAGTATTTTAAAGTATATATTACTCTTTATTTACCCCACCTGACTACTGTTTCCATAGGGGTTTTGCACAGGCCATTTTTTTTAAAAAAATAGTAGTAGCCCAAAAAATTATCAGATCTATTCTT
>JACEEZ010012296.1:0-10000 GCA_016584305.1 Chionoecetes opilio | reverse complement strand
GGGGGGGTTGTGGTGGTGGGGGGGGTTTTGGTGGTGGGGGGGTTGTGGTGGTGGGGTGTTGTGGGTGGGGGGGTTTGGGGGTGGGGGGTTGTGGTGGTGGGGGTGTTGTGGTGGTGGGGGGGTTTTGTGGTGGGGGTGTTGTGGTGGTGGGGGGTGTTTGGTGGGGGGGGTTTTGTGTGGGGGGGTGTTGTGGTGGTGGGGGGGGTTTGGGGGGTGGGGGGGTGTTGGTTGGGGGTTTTTGGGGGGGGGTGTTTGTGGGGGGGGGTGTTGTGGGGTGGGGGGTTGTGGTGGGGGGGGTTGTGGTGGTGGGGTGTTGTGGTGGGGGGGGTGTTGTGGTGGTGGGGGTGTTGGTGTTGGGTGGTGGGGGTGTTTAGTGTTGTGGTGGTGGGGGGGTGTGGGGGTGGGGGGGTTTTGGTGGGGGGGAGTGGGGCGTTTTGTGGTGGGGGGGATGGGGTGGTGAGTGGGGGGGGTTGTGGGGGTGGGGGGTTTGGTGGTGGGGGTGTTGTGGTGGTGGGGGGGTTGGGTGGTGGGGGGTTTTTGGTGGTGGGGGGGTTGTGGGGGTGGGGGTGTTGTGGGGGGGTAGGGGGTTTGGTGGGGGGTGTTGTGGTGGTGGGGGTGTTGGGGGGTGGGGGGGGTTTGGTGTGGGGGGGTTGTGGTGGTGGGGGTGTGTGGTGGGGGGGGTGGGGGTGGGGGGTGTTTTTTGGTGGTGGGGTGTTGGGGGTGGGGGGTTTTTGGTGGGGGGGTGTTGTGGTGGTGGGGGTTTTTTTATGGGGGGGGTGTTTGGGGGTGGGGGGTTTTGGGTGGGGGGGTGTTGGGTTGTGGGGGGGGGGTGTTGTGGTGGTGGGGGGTTTTTTGGGGGGGGGTGTTTGTGGTGGTGGGGGGTGGGTGAGGGGGGGGGGTTGTGGTGGGGGGGTGTGGTGGTGGGGGGGTGTTTGTGGTGGTGGGGGGTTTTTGGTGGTGGGGTTTTTGTGGTGGTGGGGGGGTGTGGGGGGGGTGTTGTGGGGTGGGGGGGTTGTGGGGGGGGGGGTGTTGTGGTGGTGGGGGTGTTGGGTTGGGGTGGTGGGGGTGTTGTGGTGGGTGGGGGGTGTGTGTGTGGGTGGGGAGTGGTGTGGGGGGTTGTGGTGGTGGGGTGGTTGTGGTGTGTGGGGTGGGTTGTTGTGTGGTGGGGGTGTTGTGGTGGTGGGGGTGTTGTGGTGGTAGGGGTGTTGTGGTGGGGGGGGTTTGTGGTGGTGGGGGTGTTGTGGTGGTGGGGGTGTTGTGGTGGTGGGGGTGTTGTGGTGGTGGGGGTGTTGTGGTGGTGGGGGTGTTGTGGTGGTGGGGGTGTTGTGGTGGTGGGGGTGTTGTGGTGGTGGGGGTGTTGTGGTGGTGGGGGTGTTGTGGTGGGGAGAGTGTGGGCGTGTTTGTGGTGGTGGGGATGGTGTGGTGAGTGGGGGTGTGGGGGACAGAGTGGGGGTATATGGGGTGTTGGGGAGAGTGTGTGGTGGGGATGGTGTAGGGTTGTATGTGGTGGTGGGGAGGGTGGTGGGGGTGTTGGGGGTATATGTGGTGGTGGGGAGGGTGGTGTGGTGAGTGGTGGTGTTGTGGTGGGTGTGTGGGGGAGGAAAGAGAGATCGGGTGTTGATTCTTGGTGTGTGATTGGTGGAGGATTGGAAGAAGAGGTGAAGGAGGATAGTGTGGTATGCCATGTATTCCCGTAGGATTTTTGTGCTAAAATTGATTTTTTTGCAGTTCTGGCTTCTATAGGTATCAGATTAACAGAAAAAGATGGGGTCCCAATTTTCAGACCCCTCACCCCCTTTCTGGGGGGTCATTCCTCTTTTGGCACCCCCAGGATTGGTCTCTGGTAACACTAAGCAACAAATTTCAACATTTTCTTTGTTACAGACACGTGAACTACTGATTCCTACTAAATTGCTGATGCTGATGTCAGGTCTGATATCTAAATTTCTCTATCACGTCCAGATTTGGTATAACCGAAACCTCTATTTTTCGTTGTTTTCTCACCCGCTTCTATTACGAAAGCCGTCTAAGCTACTTTTCCATGCCACGTTTTATGCTAGGCATACTTAAATAATGTTAACAGGGTTGTCTTTCCTCCTTTATTCTGGCTTAAGACAGACAGTGGAGTTCCACTGGCGGAGTTACCACCCCTGCGCCCAACCATCCACCCAAAGCGCGTTAGTATTTAGCGATACGTCCGATTTTGCGATACTGTCAAAATCGGACGTAAAATCAATCAGTTATTCATCAATGTCCATATATGAAATGCCCTCCCGAATAGCGTTTGCGCAATCACTGCCAAGCATTTACAGGAGAGAGTACAGGCAGGCCTATCTTCAAGCAGCTACACCTATTTCCCTTGCATCCTACTTTGAGCCACATTTGACGAGTTCAACTACAGCTTGTGGGGAGGTCAGGGCAAGACATTCAGTCTGTGAACATACACGCCTTTCTCCAATTTCCATCCATTTTTTCAATTGCCAGGAAGGGGTTGGACAATTTCAGGGTATGACTTGTACGGTTCCCGCATTGTCATGTAGTTTGCACGCATGATATGGGAAGCAATGCAGCCACGAGTTGGTGAAGCATTTCCCCCTTCCAAGTTCTTGACCGAAACAGCTCCCCACCTGAGTGATGGAGGGTTGCTGGACCTTTTGAACTGTAGAAATGACACACAAAAGTCTCCAAACGCTTTAACCTACGTGGGAAGCTCTCATGACACACTCAGGCAGGAATAAAAAGCACCTTAATGCTGTTGAAGCAGTCAATGGCAGGGTGGTCATCATCATCAGCTTAGGTATGCATTCTACCCATGACTTCTTTGAATTCCTATGAATCTGCCCACCAATCAAGCAACTGAGCAGTTGTGCGCGCTCCAAGAAGTCCTTGACATTTGCGACGGCCAATAACCTGCACTCTTTCAAAAGATGTATATTTCCCGTTCTCTTTCCTTTGCCTGTATGAAACTCAAGGATTCGTAGATGTATCTGTCATGGAGGCGATAAGATCCAAGAAGGAGCAGGAGTAGTCAGTGCGGGCGACCCTACGCAGATCTTTCTCGCAAGCACACAGGCTGTAGAGGCAGTACTTGGTTTGGCATCAATGTGTCAGCCTCCTTCATGTGTAGGAGCATACTCAAAACCTAGTCCCTTGGATATGATCATCGTACACGACAACGATGCACGGCAACGAGCATCGCCGGGTTCTTCCAAGGTCCGCTACTGAAACTCTAACATGGTCATCTGGGGTTTGCTGCTTGATAGTAGGAGTGTTTTACCATTGAGTCAGTAAGAAACAGGTGCAGGGCTCTAAGTCATTCTTGGACAGAAGTCAATTTGGAAAAAGACACCACTTGTTCCTTGGAATAGTCTTTGACCGCTTTGGACGACAGATCCACAGCACTTGAATGGTCGCCCCGGTCTTCGTGGAGCACAGACAGGTGAACGGTTCGAGATCGCTTCCTAGACGTTCAATCTTGTCCTTGTTGACGATAGGTGCGACATTCACTAGATAACCGAGTACTGAGTTTCTCCTTCATTTAAACCTGACAAGTAATTTAGTAGTCTATGAATGTCACTTTCAGTAGCACCAAGAGACACTCTCTCTTGACAGTGTTGTAAAATTTCATCTGTCAGACCGGATTGTCACCAATCGCTTTTTGATGTGGCACATTCTTTACAGATCAACGCAAATCCGTCTCCTCCGACTATTCGGGATACTACCCGATCTCAGTTCAAAGGGTATCTTGACTGAGCTCAAAACTGCTTCTTCACATGCCTGAAAAGAAAAAATGGAAGTTTTAGACCCTATATCTGAACCGGAAGTGCTAAATCTGAACGGAAGTGCTATAAGGACACTTCCGGTTGCTTTTTAGTGCTATAAAATCGACTCGGCATACCTGAAAACTAACAAAAGGAATGCTAAATTATGAAAAATCGCGTCAATTATTGGCGGAGATAGTGCATGGTCAGTGCCGGGGGGCCCCAAAAGGGAAGTGACCCCCCAAAAGGGGGGTTAAGGGGGTCTGAAAATTGGACCCCATCTTTTCTGTTGCAATCTGATACATATAGAAGCCCAGAACTGCAAACAATCAATTTTCTCACAAAAATCCTACTGGAGCCCTTTTTCCAACATTACATACCGCACTAGGAGGGACAAAGTGGGGTTCCTGTGCGCTTACTTCGATATCTGGGGATGGCGGGGATTATTCGGTGTAATACTCCATGTGACTGTGATTAATTCAAGAGTATAGAGAGAGAGAGAGAGAGAGGAGAGAGAGAGAGAGAGAGGAGAGAGAGAGGAGAGAGAGAGACAGGAGAGAGATTGATGAGCGAGAAGAGAGCGAGAGAGAGAGAGGGATCTGAGAGACGAGAGAGAGCGTGATCCAGTTGATATGAGATGGGTGATAGAAGAGAGAGAGAGAGAGGAGAGGAGAGAGGAGAATGATGAGATGAGAGAGGAGAGAGAGAGAGAGGACAGAGAGAGAGAGAGAGAGAGAGAGAGACTTTATGAGATGCAGGAATGCTTGACATTCGATTTATCCAAGACTAGGAAGTTATACTCTCTCTCTTCCTCTCCTCTCTCTCTCTCTCTCTCTTTCTCTCTCTCTCTCTCTCTCCATCTGGGGTGTGTGTGTCGTGCTGTGTGTGTGTGTTGTGTGTGTGGTTTTTTTTTGTGTTTGGGGGTTGTTTTTTGGGTGGGTGTTTTTGTGTGTGTGTGTGGGTGTGTGTGGGTGTTGTGTTAGTGTGTTGTGTGTGTGTGTGTGGTGTGTGTGTGTGTGTGTGTGGTGTGTGGTTGGGTGTAGTGTGGGTGTGGGTGTGTGTGTGTGTGTGTGTTGTGTTCGGTGTGTGTGTGTGTTGTGTGTGTGTGTGGGCTGTGTGTGTGTGTGTGTGTGTGTGGTGTTGTGTGTTTGTGTGTGTGTGTGTGTGTGTGTGGTGTGTGTGTGTGTGGTGTGGGTGTGTGTGGTTGTGTGGTGTGTGTGATGTGTGTGTGTTGTGTGTGTGTGTGGAGAGTTTACCTGGAAGCTGTGTGGATTTGAAAGACGCAAGAACGGAGGAAGGCGAGGGCTGCGACACTTTATTAGCGTGCGATCACCTGCAATGTTGATGGAATGGACAGGTGCAATTTTTTTGCCATTCAGACACATACGAGGTTTACTTCGATACTAATTAATAGGTAGGGTGTAGATTGAAGAAGAGAGAGGAGAGGAGGAGGAGAAGAGGAAGAGGAAGAGGAGTAGGAAGAGTAGGCGTTAGATAGTCGTGAAGAGGATGGTGTCGGTGTGTTAGGATTCATTTGCCAAATTGAATGACCTTGAGCGTCGCAAAGAACTCAATCTGAGGAGGAATAAAAGGATACAAAGGAAACACAAACAGCAAACAGACCGATAGGTACTTACAGAACTGTTTGCTTTAACTACACTACACTAACTAGATAATAAGAGATAAAGGATAGGAAGTAGAAGCTCCTCCTCACACCCATCCCTCCAGCCGAAGCTGGCCGGAAAAGAAGGGATACCATTTGCAATATAGAAAAACTGCATGGAATTGTGAGGAAAGTTGAAAGCTGAATCTATGGCTAACTACTTACATGTTTGTGGGGTAGGTTTAGTGCTTGATAGATAGGTAATTGTTAGTGTGTTTTGTAATGGTCGTGAACACAGTGTGGAGGTTCAAGGGTTGTGCGGCAGCCTTTCGCCTGGCGCTTCTTGGGAGGCAGCAGTCAATCAGGCCCCAGCTCCGTTCAATCCACTGCGGATTGTGTACTTTCCATGTAGGACGCCGTACCCTCAATGCCTCCTGCCTCAGTGACCCCTGGTACCCTTAAATCCCGATGGCTGGTCACTAACTGTAGGACCTAACTGAACCACAGCCCGTCAGCAGGTCGAGAGTAGTAGTGGTAACCGTTAACTCGGGGCTATCTGTGTGTGTTGAGGTCTAATGTATGTGGTGTAGGCTCGTGTGGAAGTTCACGGGTGGTGCGGCAGCCTTGCCTTGGCGCTTTCTTGGGAGGCAGCCAGTCAATCAGCCCAGCTCCGTTCAATCCACTGCGGTAGGACACTTTCCCAAGTAGGGACGCGGGACACTTCCAATGCCCCCTGACAGCAGTGACCTCTTGGTATATAAATCCGATGGTGGTCACTAACTGACAGGGCCCTACTGAAACACCAGCCCGTCACAGGTCAAAAGTCTGTAGGAGGACCGTTTACTCGGGGCTGTCGGAGACGTGTGGGGAGGGTTGTGTAGACGCGACTCGCAATCATTTACGCCAATGAGGAGTAAGTTTCAGAGGCCCGCGAGATAAATTTATTATTCCGAGAATAAAACAGTGACAACGGGGATTGATAGAAATATTATCAGAGGCGACTTTTAAAGATCTATTGTATTTGAGTTTACTACGTCTGACGCAGCCATCCATTACGTTACAAACACGCGTTTGTGAGAAGAAGACTTTTGCTTCGTTCGTTACAAAACCGTTCCTGCCTTATTGTAAATCCGTTGTTTCTATTTGAGCTTGACCGGTCTAGCGTGGAAAGATTTTCTGGGGACTACGTTCGTAAATCCGTGAAGATTTTAACCTTTTAAATACTTCGATGAGTTACCTCTATCCTTCGTTTTGTAGTGGGAATAGTTAAGTTCTTTGAGCCGATTTTTCGTACGAGTGATTTCCAATCTAGGTATCATTTTGGTTATCTGCGCTGTATTTTTTCAGTTTATCTATGTACTTTTATAATAAGGTGACCAGAATTGCACCGTATCTAGATGGGGCGCGAACAAGGAGTTAAAAAGAGGAGTATAAACTTTTCAGATTTGAAAACTGAAAGTTCGTCCAATAAAGCCAACCAATTTTATTTGCCCAGTTTTTACCTCTAAATTGGTTATTCGGTTGAGATCTTTCGAGATTATACACGCCTAAATATTTTTCTTTATCAACACGTCGTTAGTTGGAAATCGTTCATCACGTAACTTTTATGAGGGTTGTTATTACCAGGAGGAGGAGGAGGAGGAGGAGGAGGAGGAGGAGGAGGAAAAAAAAAAAAAGATGAGCACTACACACCCACCTCTTGATCCTTTCCATTAGTATAACTGAACCCTAACTATCAGTATAAAGGAACGTTAGACACGACATAAGACATAATACAGATATAGTCGATTATACAGAAAATGCAAAAATACTGAAAATATAGACAAAATGTTGATCTCACAGAAAATATTGAAAAAAGTGTCAATATTTAGGTTATTAGAGAGGTTATTAGGGTTAAATAAACACTACATAGAGGTTTGAGATACTCCACATTGCAAACCCTCTATGAACTTAGCCCCTTGAAGCCCAGAACGTAATTTCCATTGTAATTTGGGTACGATTAAAACGTTTTTTTAGTGAATATAAGAAAATATCTTATAGATAGACCTGCTTAGTATCCTTTCGATAACTAATTTGATATATTAGTTACTTTTCGAAATTTTTATGGCTAACAGACGATTTTCTATAGCAAAGGAAAAGATCGGGCGTAAAAAAAAGGGTTAAGGAGATCAAGAGATAAAACACACACGCACAGAAACGCAACACACCACACACACCCCACCCCACACACCCCCAACACACCCACACCCCCCCCCCCCCCCTTCCTTACCTCGTGTTAATGGTGGTTTGGTTGTCGTGTTTCGTGTGGTCTGTTTTGTTGTTTGTGTTTTGTGTGTTGTTTGTTGTCTGTTGTTTTGTTGTGTTTGTTGGTGGTTGTTGTTGGTTTGGTGGGGGTTGTTGTGTTGGGTGGTGGTGGTGGTGGTGGTGGCGTGGTAGCCTTCACCTTAAACCTTCGTCTCTATGGGCCCGCAACCTCTTCCCTTCCTCTTTCTCCTTTTCTTCCTCCTCTCCTCTCCTCCTCCTCCTCCTCCTCCTCCTCCTCCTCCTCCTCCCTCCTCCCCTCCTCCTCCCCCCCTTTTGGTCACTAACATAACAAAGTTCCCCTGTGGGTGTCTTCTAATCCTCGTCACATCGCTCTTGTATTTTCCCAAAACCCTAAAGCAAAGAAAAAAAAGAAAAAAAATAATAACATCAATCTTTTTTTTGTCACTTTTCGCACCGCCATTTTTCCCCGCTGACTAATTTTTTTTTTTTGTGCTCATTTTTCTTTTTATTTTTTTTTTTTAGTGTTGGTTTTGTGGGATCAGGATTTTGTTTCTTCCCTTTTTTTTTGTTTTCTTTTTTTCTTAGTTTTTAGTGTTGGGTTTGTGGGGTCAAGATTTTTTTTTTTCCTAAATTTTAATTTTGCTATTTTTTCGTTTAGGTTTTTTGTGGTTGGTTTTTTAAGTTTTTTTTCTATTTTTTCTTATTTTTTTTTTGGGTTTTATAGTTTTTTTGGTAGTTTTTTTTTGTCCTTTTTTAATTTTTTTTGTAAGATTTTTTGTTTTTTTGTTTTCCATTAATTTGTTTTTCTTTTTAAGGTTTTGGTGGGAATCCAAAATTTTTTTTCCTTAGTCTTTTATACATTTTTTGTTTTGGTGGTTTGGGATCAAGTCTTTTTTTTTGTCCTTAGTTTAATTTAAATTTTTAAATTTAAAATTAGTTTTTGGATTAACTTTTTTTTCCTAGTTTTATTTTATTTTTGTTCAGTGCTGTTTGTGGGTCAAACTTGATTATTTTAATTTTCTATTTTTTCTTTAGTTTTTAGTGTTGGTTTTGTGGTTTAAGGGTTTTTTTTTTCTTTAAAGGGGGGAAAATAAAAAGCGGGTTTTAAAGGGGGTTTTACCGCTTGTGGTTTTTCAAAACTACAATGGTCCTTTTACGTTGGGGGTTGTGGGGCCCGTTGGAATTGGGGGACTTTTTGGTTTTTTTTTTTAACTTTTTTTTGGCTTGAAAGGGGGGGAGACTTTGGGACGTCTTGGCCCTCCCTGTTGTAGGCCGTACAACAGTCAACCGGGTAGAATATATTCCTTTTAAATAAGGGAAGGGAAAAGGGCCCAAGGGGAATTTGGGAGGAAGCGGGGAGAGAAGAAGGGGAAAAGGGGGGGGAAAAGGGAGGGGGGGAAATTGGGGAGGGATGGGGGGGTGGAGGGAGAGAAGGGAAGGTGGGAAGGGGAAAAAATGGAGGAAAAAAGGAAATGAGGGGTAGGGAAAAGGGAAAGGGGAGGAAGGAAGGAAAAAAGAAAAGGAGAAGAGGGGAGGAGAAAAAGAAGAGGACGAAGAGGAAGAGGTAGAGGGAAAAGTAGGGGGGAGGGAAAGGGAAAAAAGAAAGAAATGTAGGGGGAGGGGAGGGGAAGAGGGAAGGGGAAAAAGAGGAAGAGGGAGGAGGAGAGAGGGGGAGGGAGGGAGGGAGAGAGAAAAAGAGAAAAAAAAAGAAAGAGAGAGGGAGGGGGAAAGAAGGGGGGAGAAGAGGAGAGGAGGAGAGAGATGAGAAAGGGAAAAGGGCCAAGAAAAGAAAAGAAAAAGGAAAGGGGGAGAGAGAGAGAGAAAGGGGGAGAGAGAGGAAAGAGAGAAGAGGGGAGAGAAGAGAGAGAGAGGGGAAAAGAGAGGAGAGAGAGAAGAGGAGAGAAAGAAGCAGAAGAGGAAAAGAGAAGAAAAGGAAAAGGGAAAAGGGGAAAGAAAGAAAAGCAAGGGAATTAATTCAACAGCGAAGTAAAAAAAAAAGGAAAAAAGAATAATAAAAAGCAAAAAAGGAAAAGATAAAAGGTAAGGCCAAGGGATTCAAAATTTTCAAAAAAAAGGGAGAAAATTTAAAAATAGATAAAAAAAAAAGGGAAAAAAAATTTGTATAAAAAAGAGAAAAGGTAAAAAGGGAGGGAAATTTAAAAAAAAGATAAAAAGTAAGGGGGGAAAGGAAAAAAGGGGGTAGGGAAAAAAAAGGGGGGAAAGGGAAAAAAATTTAAAAAGGGTAGAAAAAGAAAAAAAGGGGGCGGAAAAAAAAGGAAAAAAAAATTTTAGGGGAAGGAAAGGTAAAAGGGAAAAAGGGGAAGGAGGATAAAAGTAAAAGGGGGGGGAAAAAAAAAAAAAGCAAAAGGGT
>JACEEZ010012294.1:35000-49790 GCA_016584305.1 Chionoecetes opilio | reverse complement strand
GGGGTTTTTATGGACTCGCTCAGCGGGAGTATTGCGTTTGGTCTGTGCAGGAGGACAAGATCCGGATCTTCAAATCGTTTGTGATCCATGTCTTTACTCCTATGGTTGTAAAAACATGGACACTAAATAGTGACTTGAAGAGCCCGAATCAATGCCTTTGGTAATAAGTGTCTTCGCAGAATCATGGGGTATCGCTGGGATGATTACGTTTTAAAATCAGCGATTGCACCGTGAGACTGAATCGAGGCCTTTTAAACCTGCATAGTCCGTCAGCGCCAAAACTTCGGCTATATGGGCATGTGGCACGCTCCCCTGAAACCGTTTCTTTCTCATCGGGTTGTATCTGTAAGAGACAATCCGGCGTGGAGGGGCCAAGGGGCGTCCACAAGGCTTGGTTGGGGGCAAGTTTGATGTTTCTTGTCGAGAACTGCTTGGTATGGGAAAAGGAGCCTGCATGGGAACCCCGCGCGTGGTGACCCCCCGGAAGTGGGCGTGTAGGGGGGGCGAGGCGACGCCCCCCCCCGGGCGTATGCCCAAGGGATTGATTGATGATAAAGTAAACAAGTGGGCCAAAATATACTACCAACTCGAATGCCCGAGTTATGGCTGCCTTCAGTATATCATGTTTCTTATACGTACATGCTTTTTATTACTATATTTTATTAAATCTATTTTTTTATTATTTTATCTATTTAATCTATTCATCGGGGACGCCTAAATGCCCGGGGCCTGAGGCTACAGTCTCAATAACCACAATGTAAATCCGCCACTGGCCATGGTTCACCCATGGTCTTGTCCACGCGAGTCGGACTCGCAATCGGCAGTTTCACCCTTCCGGTTGCGAGCTTGGAGCTCATAAATACCGATCTTTGGGTAATGCTGGGCCTCCCCACACCACACCCACCCATCCACTTGCTCAAGGGGAGACAGTAATTTATCAGTGAAAAAATCCCCGGTAATGAGTGGGACCGGGGATCGAACTTTTCCGGACACAGATTGGTGCCTGACGCTGTAACCCACCGAGCTGTCCAAAGGGGTGTGTGTATGTGTTTTGTGTGTATGTGTGTGTGTGTGTGTGTGGTGTGTGTGTGGTGTGTGGGGTGTGGTTTTGTGGTGTGGGGTGTGTGTTTTGTGTGGGGTATTTTATTTTCATCATAAGGATTGGGCCCAAATGCAATTTTTTTTATTTTTTATTTTTTTATTTATGAATCATAATGGATCACCTGAAGATTCCGTCACACCCAGAGTTTTGGCGGGTGACGGATCTTCAGGTGGGGTTTCAAGGGGCCTGTCCGACTTCAACTTCCAAGGTGAGGTCAGGTCAAATGGGTAAAAGGGAGGAGTCAGGGAACCCTCCAGTCAAGTAGGACTATATAGAAGTAGGTGGGCTAAAAAAAATAGTCATAGGAGTCAGTGGACCTTGGCACGCAATACTCCAAAACCATAGCGCCTACCACTGTTGTGTGATGATTCCACTAAGGTTATTCGCTGGCTTCAACAAAACAGACTTTTAAAGCGTGAAAGTTAAGTGTGATACTTGTGATAACTGGATGAATTTGAAAATTATACTCCAGATCGAAGGATGGTTTTCTGTGGAAATGCCAAACAAAAGACTGCCTGAAGTATATATCCACTAAGTCTATATGAATTGGATTTTTTATTTTGCTGTTATTGAATTTCAGAGATGCATTTTTTCGAAGATGGGATAACACAAAGGAATAATTGTTATCCAATTTTTAAATTATATCATTTTGGTGGGGGGACGGATTTCAGGTGGGAAATCTGGGGGGGACAGTTTTCAGGGGGGGGGACATTTTGGGGGACGAATCTTAGGTGATCCTCATAATAAAGCTTGGGGGGGCGATTTCGAACGGATTTCCGAAAGGGTCGGTGTGTGTGTGGGTGTGTTTTATATTATATATATATATATAAATAAAAATAAATAATAAATAATATATTTGAAAATAGAATATAATTTTATAAAATAATATATTATTAAAATAAATTTTATGTGGGATATATATAATTATAAAAAATTAATAATATAAGGATATAATAATATGGTTATAGATATTATAAATATTATATATATAATTATATTTTTAATAATTAAAAAGTGAATAATTATATAATAATAAATATATATTATATATATAATTATTGTATTATATTATAGATAAAAATAATAAATATGGTATTATATATAATAATAATAAAATAATATTATAAAAAAGAAATAAAATTAAAATAATAAATATAAAATATATAAAAAAATTATAATTATTATATAAAAAAAAAAGTGAATAATAAAATAAAATATTAATTTTAATGTGTATATAATATAAATTATATATAAAATAAAAATAAATATAATTTTAAAAATAATATTTGGGGTTTTAAAATAATAAATAAAAAAGATATAATATAATAAAAATATAATATATAGAATAATATAAAATATATGGGGATAATAAAAAAAGAAAGATAAAATTATAAATATATAAATAGATAAAATAAAAATATTGGTAATATAAATAAAAATAATTATAAATATAGATTTGTATATTTAAAAAATATAATATAATTTTTATATATATATAATATATATATAAAAATAATAAATTTATTAAAAAATTAATATATAAAATAATATTAAAAATATATATATTTTTATTTATTATATAATTATAATTTAAATATATATAAATTAAATTATATATATATATTTTTATAATATATATATATATATAAAATATAAAATATATATATATATATATATTATATAATATATATATATATATAAAAATATTATATATATATATAATTATATAATATAGATATATATATTATAATTAAATATATATTATAATATTAATATAAATATATATAAAATAATGTTAAAAATATATATAATAATATAAATATAATATAAGTATATAATAAAATTTTTGTATATATTTTATTTATAATAAAATTAAAAAATTTTAATAAAAAATATAAAGTATATAAATAATTAATATAATATATATTTATTAAATATAAATATAGTATTAATAAATATATATATATTTAATTATAATTTTATTTTATATATAATATATAATTAATATTATATTATAATTAATATATGTAAAAAAATAGTATATATATAATAAATTTATATATTTTTATATAATTAAAAATATAATAATAATATATATATATATATATTATATATATTTTTTAATATATATATTATTTTATAAATAATATTATATTTATATTATATAAAATATAATATTATATATATTATATATATAATATATGATATTTAATATATAATTAAATATATAAAAAAAAAAAAATTTTTTTTTTTTTTTTTGTTTTTTTTTTTTTTTTATTAAAATATGTTTTTTTATGTTTTTTGTTTTTTTTTAATTTTTTTAGGGTTTTTTTTTTTTATTATATATGTATATAAAATAAAAAAATTATTATATATATATATTTTGAGGGGATTAAACATTAATATTATATTAATATTATATATATATAATATATAAAATATATTTTTAAATTATATCTCTCTCTCTTCTCTCTCTCTCTCTCTCTCTCTCTCCTCTTCTCTCTCTCTTCTCTCTCTTTTTTCTTTTTTATCTGGTGTGTGGGTGTGTGTGTGGATTTTGGGATATATCTTAATAAAATAAGCGAAAGTGTGTGTGTCGTCTGTCGCTGGCGTCTGTCTGTCTGTCTGTTGTTGTCTGTCCGCGATAGGGCCGCCCCCCGTGGCGGGGGAACCCCTTCACAGCACAGTTTTTGGAACCAGTCGACCAGGGGGAAAGGGTTTTTTAAACCCTTTTTGAGATAAACCCCATCCCCTTTTCTTTTTTTTTTTTAGCAGCTATTATAAACGAGAATTGTGAAAAAAAGTGGTTGCGAGTATTGAGGAAACCTTTTATGTAGGGGAGGGTAATGGGTGAGGAAGGGTGGGTGATGGGGAAGGGGTGTGGGGTGTGGGGGAGTGAAAGGAGGGGGGGTGATGGGTTTGGGGGGGGAGGGTGATGGGTGAGGAATAGGGGGGGGGTGAGGGTAATGGGTGAGTGAATGGGTGTGTGGTGAGGGGAATGGGGAGGAATGGGGGGGGGGGGGATGGGTAAGGGTGAGTGGGGGGGGGGGGGGGGGAAACATCATTTTTACATCCTGATTTTTTGGAAAGTTAGAAGGGAAAGGGTTTGTTTTGGAGAGCTGTGTTTTGGGGGGCCCAAGGCCCCCCCCAAAAACACAGGTGGTGGGCCGAAGGCACACCCCAATAGCCCTAAAGGGTAAGTGAATGGGTGGGGGGTGTGGGTAAGGGTGAGGAATGGGTTGGGGGTGATGTGAAGGGTTGGGGTTAATACATACTTTCACACCATGATTTTTAGAAAAGCTAGAAGGGGTATCTGGAGAGTCTGTGTTTCGTGGGCCGAAGGCCCACCAACACAGGTGGTGGGCCAAACGACCCACCAATAGCCTCCGCAGAGCTAGCCAAAGGCCGCCCGGAGAGGCGGCTTTGCCGCTAGTCTAATCTATATATCTGTTTTATTATTGAAGAAAAAGAAAAAAATTATTATATATATATATATATCATGAAGTTTCAGGGTGACAGAGACACTCGGTAAACTTGGGGTTGTTTATGCAACGGTTCGCCAAGGCACTTTGCATCATCCAGGCTAAAAATAGTGTAAAAGTTAATATATATACATGCTAAAAGCGAACATCTAAAAAAATTAATTTCTAAGGACAATAAAATATTCCTATATTTTTCTAAAATTACTAACTACTAAATAAAATATAATTTGTAACTTAACGGCCCTTGTGTGTTATGCTGTCTGAGTTGGTAGAGGACTGAACTGAACAATGGTTTTTGTGGTGACATTTCAGCTTGTGTGGGGCATCGAACCGGAGTCGGGCAATCGAAACAGTGGTAATACATTTTGAGTATATGTAGTTGTTTTTTGTGAAATGACCTTGGTTATTAAGATCAGGGGAGACAATTGCTTGATGTGTATAGCTTCTAATAATTTAGTGTCACTAGGGTAGTGTCCTTGGATAGGATCTGAAGTCTTCATAGAAAACAGGGTGCATCTAAATCGATGTGAGTGTGAGCGGCTTGCAGATTGCGACGGTGAAGAAATGGGTCGGCCAGTACCAGAAACACCTTTATGCTCAGAAAGCCTAAGGGTTAGATTTCTTGTCGTCTCGCCGACTTATCTAGCGTTACAGCTAAACATTTGAATTCATAAATTATGTTAAAATAAGGGCTTTAGGTAATAGAGTCTTTATATTTTAAATGAGTTCTTAGGGTAAGAGATTAGTAAAAATAAATTTAAATTTTGATTAGGAAGCTGGTAGACTTAAGTAGATCATTGAGTTTTTTTTCCGAATGGTGTCACTGAGATGGCCATAAAATGGGAGTTTATAACATAGTGTGTGTTCTAATATGGGTTCGGGTTTTCGTTCGACTCTGGGTTGAACTTTTTATCTAAGAACTTTGAAATGATTGGTTCAATTAATTTGAGGGGGTAGCAATTGTTTTTGGGAAAAAATTGGTAAGGAATTTGATCTCATTATCAAAGGAAACCAATTAGAGGAGAAACTATAGCATCTGTGGTAGTAGTTCTTATATGTATTGATTTTTAAAAAGGTTTAGGGATAAATGAGCATATTGATTTCCTAAACCAGTGAAAGTAGTTTTTCTATAGACTGAGGTGGTAAGGTTTATTTTTACGGAGTAACTAGGCTGTCTAAAAATGGTGTGATATTGTTTTTCAATTTCATATGTGAACTAATAATTGGGTGCTGAGAATTAAGGTACTTCAGAAATAAGGGAATGTGCTACGGTATTTTTTAAAAAGTAAAAAAAGTGTCGTCTACATATCGTTTTATAATAAAAAGGTTTAAAAAGGTGTAGGACAGTTAGACAGCCCACATGTCCTCATGGTGACGATAAAATATAAAAATATAAAATATATATAAAAATATATTATATATAGTATATATATATATTATATATATATATATTATATATATATATATATATTGAAAAAATTACATACTGCTGGATTTAAAAACGAGTTCACTATATTTTCAAGAATTCGCTCCCATCCTCTACGCTAGAGAGAAAAGTTAATTAATGGTAGCAGAATCATAAACAGAAAATAGAGTAAGTAATAAAAGAGAAAATAAGTATAATTGAATTAAAATAAAGTATAAATATAATAAAAAATAATAATAACTTAGTAATAAAAAGTAAAGTATATAATAAAGTAAGCATCATGAAATATTCCCAAACCGAGACCACTGTATTGTTTGGGGAATATTCATGATGCTTAATTTATTATATACTTTTTTTTTGTTTTTGTACTTTTTATTACTAATTTATTTATTATTTTTATTACTATTTATACTTTATTTTAATTTCAATTATACTTTATTTTCTTTTTTATTAGCTTAACTGCTATTTTCTGTTTATGATTCTACCATTAATTACCTTTTCTCTCGGCCCCCCGTGAGGATGGGAGCGAATCTTGAAAATATAGTGAACTCGTTTATTAACATTCCAGCAGTTGCTATTTTTTCATTCTTATTATATATATATATATATATATATATATATAATAATACTATATCTATAAATAGTTTTTTTCTTTTTCTTCATAATAACAGATATATGCTTAGATTACGATCATATAACAGTAGTTATTAAAATAGTTATTGACTTAAGTAATGGGTTTAGTAGGCCAAAGGTAACTAAGAAATAACCAAATATAATCAATATATCGGTACTACCACCATTAAAAAAATACAGTGGGCTATGCCCAAAACTATACTTATTGTTTCAGGATTTTGACAGTGTGATTGCATAAATTTATTTTCCCTCCAGCTTCTTACCTGACTTGTTTCTGTTGATCGCACTGAGGTCGAGTCCGTCCTGCCCGCGATGCATGACTGTTGAAATATGTCACCATTTTTTTTTTTTATCTATCACCTGATCTTAATCTTTATCGCGCCAGAAGTCAATCTAACCGGCACATCTTTGAGTATTTTTATTTTAGCCCATGAAGACTAACTTACACTACTAAGCACGCAGCCTTCAGACAAATCACTCTTAGTCTATAATAATATACGCGAAAGTGTGTGTGTGTGTGGTGTGTCTTGTGTGTGTGGTACATAGTTTTGTGTTTTTTTGTTTCCCCCCCCGCCCCCCGTGGCGGAATCCCATCAAATGGCAACAGTTTTTGGAACCAGGTTGACCAGGGGAAGGTTTTAAGCCCACTTATGGGTGATCCGATCACCTTTTTTTTTTTTTTTTTTTAGCGCCTATTAGCGAGAATTGTGAAAAACAAGTGGGTTTCGAGAATTGGGAAAACTTGATGTAGGGTGATGGGTAATGGGTGAGTGAAATGGGTTGGGTGATGGGTAATGGGTGTGGGGTGATTTGGTGAGTGAATGGGTGGTGGGATGATGGGTTGGGGGTGATGGGTGATGGGTGAGGGAATAGGGGTTGGGGTGAAAAAAATGGGTAATGGGTAAGTGATGGGTGTGTGGTGATGGGTAATGGTGAGTGGAAATGGGTGGGGGTTGATGGTAATGCGTCGAGTGAATGGGTGGTGGTGATGGGTAAATGGGTGCGTGATGGGTTGGGGGTGATGTGAATGGGTTGGCGTTAATACATACATTTCTACATCCATGATTTCAGGAAAGTTAGAAGGGGCTATCTTGGAGAGTCCTGTGTTTGTGGGCGAAGGCCCACCAATAGCCCTCCGCAGGAGCTAGCCAAAAAGTCCGCCGGGGGCCGGGCTTTGGCGGCTAGTGTAAGATAAAAACTAATTCGTCTTTTCTTGTATTCTGTTGGGTAACTTTGCATAGCGTGACTCTCGCCTCTTTTTTGTGATATCAATGTTGTCCATCTTTTTCTGTAAACCTGTTGACGTACCGTATCATCATTTCGCCTTCATCTTCCTTCACAGCCCTACTTGCAGCCCGTTGCACACCTTTTTTGCAAACCTGTTTTGATCGCACGTAGGTTAGTCGTCCTTGCCGCGACACATGACTCACCAACACTGGCAGACAAAGAAGACTGCTGACGTCACATTTGAGTTCATGTTTGGTCTTACACAACAAAAAATGGGATAAGGTAACTGCAGAATTAGATCTGCTGCGGTGACGGAAAGTGGAGTCGCCCCGCGTACACGCCAGCCAAACAGACAACCCTCGGCCCCCCGATTTCCTCCCTCACTCCCTCACCTCCCCGTAACGTCATCGTGGCACATCTTTCTACTTCAGGCTACGTATAACATCAGATATATACCTTTCAGACCCTATAATTCATCGTGGTGTAAGCCTGCATGCATTAGACAAGCAGCCAGGATTATGTAGGTGACGGTATCAGGGCGGCGAGGGTCAGGCATCTTTGTTCCCTCACGCCGCGGCGAGTAAAGGCACCAGGGAAAACGGTGCCGCGCCTGCTCCGTGGAGAGGGTGACGGGCGGCCAGCTGACGGCAGGGAGGCAGCAGACGACGTGAGGTGAGTCGCGTCCGCTGCCACAAAACAGCTCCCCGCCGCTGCCTCGCCTCAGTCTTGCCCTGCCCTTCACCACTGCCTCGCCCTTTCCATTGTGACTAGTACTACCTCGTGTGCAGACATGACCGCCACCGCCGCCACCACCGCTGTCTACACTCAGGTCTTCAAGGTGAGAGTGCCGGGGTGTGAGGTCAGGACATGGGCTACGACGACCTGTTTTCGCGAGTAATTAACGTGTTAGTCTTGAGGCGGTGTCCTGACCCTGTCCCGCCTTGTGACTCGCATGTGACAGGCGTGACAGGCGGCACGTATCATGTGAGACCTGCCTTTGTGTGTGTGTGTGTGTGTGTGTGTCCGTTTGTCTGTGCGCGTTTTAGTCAATAAATACACATCATGTTTCTTGCCTTGCATAGTGTGGAATACATACACAACGATCTGCAATTTACAATAATCTGCAATGAAGACTGCAGCTTTAATAACCTAATAATATAAATCATTATCGTTATTATTATTACTACCACTACCACTACTACTACCATCACTACTACTACTACCACTACCACCACTAATACTACAGCTGTCAGTATCATTGCGGGTGTCGTGTATCGCATTGCTGTGCCTGCGGGTGGACACAATAAGCCCCCCCCCCCCCCCCCCCGCTGCCTAGTGCCTCCCGACCCTCGCCAAGGAGCAGCGACCCTCGCGTGTCCTCGATTTCCTGGAAAATACACAAAGGCTATACGATGTTTATTTCAATTTTTCTTCTTTGGAATCAACAGGGAGCATATTACCTCTGCGAGAGAGAGGAGAGAGAGAGAGAGAGAGAGAGAGAGAGAGAGAGAGAGAGAGAGAGAGAGAGAGAGAGAGAGAGAGAGAGAGAGAGAGACTGACACGAGGCAATAGGAAGCACAACTTTAAAGGAAAAATAAAGAATCAAGTGGTCGTGACTCAACTCGGTGCAGTATCTTGGGTTTGTTTACAGCGCCCTTAGCCGTGGAGGAGGGGGAGGAGAGGAGGAGGAGGAGGAGGAGGAGGGGAGGAGGAGAAGCAACAACCTCCAACCCCCCCTAACCCACCCACCCCTCCGGCAGGTTCGCAACACACACACACACACACACACACACACACACACACACACACACACACAATCAATTACGGTACAACTCGGGGGTGACAAAACCGGTAAACATGTGTAAACATGAAATGAAACCCAACGTAGACGATGAACGAGGGAGAGAGAGACAGAGAGGCTAAGGACGAGATAGATAAAGAGGAGGAAGAGGAAGGAGAGGAGACAGAGGAGGAGTAGGGATGGGAGAACCTCTTTAAATCTGTCCTTATTTCCTGTGTGTGATCGATCGCGCGGGGCCGTCCAGGCAACCCAGCGTGAGGCAGAAGGGGAGGAAAGGTGGGGAGGAGAGAAGGGAAGGTGGGGAGGAGGAAAGGTGGGGAGGAAAGGGAAGTGGGGAGGGCAGGGAAGGGAAGGGGGGATGGAAGGTGGGGAGGGAAGGGAGGAGGAAAGGTGGGGAGGGAAGGGAGGGAAGGGAAGGAGGAAAGGTGGGGAGAAGGAAAGGTGGGGAGGGAAGGAAAGGGAGGAGGAAAGGCGGGGAGGAAAGGTGGGGTGGGAAGGTAGGGGGGGTAAGATGGGGAGGGAGGGGGTTTGCAAGGCTTCCCCAACTAATGCTTCCCTGAGTTGGGGGAAAAGAAGGTTACGAGGCATGGGGAAGGGGGGAGGAGGGGTAGGGGGGAGGAGGGGGAGGGAGGAAGGAGGTGGGGAGGGGGGGAAAAGGGGTCGAGGCCGCGTGCATGATCAGTGATTGCGTCATTTTGCCACCAGTCAGCCAGTCACGTAGGCTAGTCTGTTTTTCTTCATCTGTGAGTAAGATGACTGACTCACTCACTGACTTCATTACATACTTAGTGTTAATTATGTGATCGGTTCTTTCACTTTCTTACGCTTACTCACACACGCACGCACGCACACACGCACGCACACACGCACACACACACACACATTGTTTTTAATTTCTTCCTCTCTCTCTCTCTCTCCTCTCTCTCTTCTCTCTCTCTCTCTGTTACCTGCCTTCTCTCATCTTTACATTCTAGCATTCCCTTTATTTTGTCGGCTTCCTACCTTTTTTACACTTTTTCTGTCTTCTCTACCTGCTTTCTCTCTCTCTCTTCTTTCTCTCTCTCTCTTCTCCTCTCTCTCTCTCTCTCTCTCTCTCTCTCTCTCTCTCTCTCCTCTCTCTCTTCTCTCTCTCCTCTCTCTCTCTCTCTCTCTCTCTCTTGCCTTCCTATCGCCTGCATCACGACTCCTCCCAACATCCTTGTGTTCTTTGTCTTCCCTAAACTTTCGTATATCTATCCCTACCACCTGTCTTCCTTCCTCTCTCCCTCCCTCCCCCCCCTCCCTCCCACCCTCCCTTTCTTCCTTCCTAAGCCACAACTTCCCCCACAAGTCACTTTATAATCTGTTTCCCTGTCTCCTGAATCAACTTTTCTTGCACTTTCTTTCCCTCCTTACTGTCTTACTTTTTCTGTCTCGTTTTCCTACTCTTTCCTTTTCCTATTTGTTTTTTTTTTTGCCTCCCACCGCGTATCTCAAGAGGCTGTTCTTTTTTGTCACAACACACACACACATACACACACACACACACACACACACGTCCTTTGTCTCGCCGCAGTCGCCGCTCCACGCAAGCCCAAGTAACACTCTCGGGAAATGTTTCGAGTCGTCAAGGTCAGAGGAGGACACCAAGTCTTCTTGTAATATAAGCCACGTTAAAACACCCGCTGTTGTACTTTAGAACATTTAACCTTTTTTAACCATTTAACCATTTAGCCTACATAAGATATATAACACCTTGAAACCTAGAACGTAATTTCCATTGTAATTTGGTTCCCATTAGACGATTTTTTTGTGAATATAAGCAATATTTTGTAGATATGACCTGTTTTGTATCTTTGTTCACTAGTTAATTTGATATATAAATCTACTCATCGTAATTTTATGGCTAACAACAGACGATTTTCTATAACAAAGGAAAGATCTGGGCATGGAGGGGTTAAACACGAGCAAAGTGTCGTATTGAAGGATTAGATAACTATTGGTAGGGATGTATGTATGACTCTGCATACACACTCATTATTACAACAACCTGCTAACCTGCATGGACATAACGATTAACCTACACTACACACCCTTGTTCAATAATTAAAGCTGCCTCATTCAGTTCACCTGACGGGAGGACGGGAAGAAGGACAGCGACTAGCGACTAGGACTAGCGACCTAAGTACCTAAGTGTCCTCAAAACGCCGTCGTATCATTCTTTCCATCAAGAGCCTAAAAGAAGGACGCGAAGTATTGCTTCACGAGAGAAAGTTATTGCGCGGATTATCTTATATTATCTTGCCAGACGTGTTTGTAATGCGATGAGCGGATCTCTCTCTCTCTCTCTCTCTCTAAATATATATATATATATATACTCCGTCTCTCTCTCTCTCCCTCTCTCTCGCTCTCTCTTTCTCTCGTTCTCTCTCTCTCTTTCTCTCTCCCTCTCTATCTTTCGTTCTCTCTGGGTTAACAAATATCACCCCTCACTCGCCCCTCTCTCCCTCCGCAAATCTGAAGCTTCTTGAAATTATGAAAGCATGTGGATGTGAATCAGTCATGTGTGAAGACGTGTGTATTTGTGTCTCACGATAACTTTTAGGGACACTCATTTATCTCAATGTTGAGATGATTAGAAGAGAGAGCTAGTAAATAAATATTTGAAGATGTTATTATCGAACCGAGCCATCCACACCACGTGAGTACCTATTAATAGTAAGAATAATAATGATTATTTTATTTAAACCGACTGGAAGGCATGTCTAGTTAAATATCATTAATAAATTGAATTCAATATAACTATTACATTAAAACTACTACTATTACTACAAAACAAACTGTATCATTATTATTGCTTATCATTGGGGATAATTGTTCTTATTATTGCTGGTATTGTTGTTGATGATATCATTGTATCAGTCAATATTTGTGCAGCTTTTAAAATTGGATATACTTGTTTATAAATAACCATTGTTCTCTCTCTATCTCTCTATCTCTCTCTCTTTATCTCTCTCCCTCTCCCCTCCCCTCTCCTCCTTCTCCCTTTCCATCCCCCCCTCTCCCTTTCCCTCCCTTTCCTCCTCAAATGTCAATCCCTTCCGCACCCTGCCCCTCCCCCTCCCTCGTTCTCCATCCCCCTCCCCCTCATTCTCTCTCTCTCTCTCTCTCATCTCTCTCCTCTCTCTCTCTCCCTCTCTCCTCTCTCTCTCTCTCTCCCTCTCTCTCTCTCTCCCCTCTCTCTCTCTCTCTTCGACATAGCATAGTGTTAATAATAAAATGAAAAGCATGGAGCATACTATAAAAATTTTGGCTCACAAACTCCCAAGACCATGTTGTATATGTACGAGGCGGGAACACAAATGTGTTAATTGTAGATGTGCTAGGCAAAAGAGAAGGGTGTCAACTGTAAGAACGGAAATGAGTGTCGAAACCCCAGCGGACGGGAACAGGGCAGGGAGAGGGAAGAAGAGGAGTTGGGCGACAACCAGGAGCCCCAGGAAGAAGGTCAACAAGATGGAAGACAGAGGGACATTGAAATGCCAGAAAGCCCGATAGCACTAACACCGGTATCGTCACCGCGCACTCCACCACCCCCACAACATGATGTACCCCAACCTAACATCGATGTGGAGGAAAATGAGAGAGGGAACATCCTCTGGAAAGGTCAAACGGAAAAAAGAACAACAAGATGGGTAAATAGCACATACCATGAGATAGTGGGGTGGTCTGCCAATAATCATTTTGAGCCTCCAAAATGTACAGCCATGACCAAAATAATCAAAGAAATGGTGGGCTTTATCAACGTCTACAACTTAGACACGCTCTTTGCACCATATGCACTGAAAGTCCTTCTTCCTAAACTCTTCTTCCAGAAGACATCAAAAGGCCAAGACAAACAATAATGTGAAAGCACTCACAAGAAGAGTTGACCTATGGGAAAAAAATAAACTCGATGAGCTCCTTGAGGAAGCGAGAGTCTTACAGAAAAGACTGCCAAGACTTCCCCTAAAAAAACATAAGAACGACGATAAGGCACGCGGCTTTGCGGATAAGATGAGACAAGGCAACGTTTCATCCGCACTCCGGGCTCTGGATGAAGATCAGAACGGTGGTGTGTTGCCACTCACCGATGAAACCATCCAATTGCTGGAGGAAAAACATCCTCAACCCAGCAACCTGGTGGGACTAAGACAGCAGGGACTTCGTCAAATCTCAAACAGCGTCATATATGAGATGATAACAGGAGAGTTGGTGTGGAAAAAAGCTCTCCAGACAAAAGGCAGCGGGGTCCCTCAGGCATGGATGCAAGAGGGTGGTGTCGCCTGCTGAGCAGCACTCACTGGGGCAGTGCTGCTGGTGACTTGTGCAGCGTCATAGCAACACTAGCGAGAAAACTTGCCGCCACCAACTGCCGACATGTTGACGCCCTGACTGCTTGCCGCCTTATCCCCCTTGACAAGAAGCCAGGTTGCAGGCCTATCGGCATTGGGGAAGTCCTCCGCCGGATCATAGGGAAATGCATCATGGCGGTGGTCAAGGAGGATGTAAGAAGAGCGGCAGGGAACCTACAGGTGTGCGCGGGACAGCAGCAGGCAATGAAGCGGCCATCCACGCCATGAGGATGATCTTTGGTCAGAAGATTGTAAAGCGGTGTTATTAGTGAACGCAAAAAATGCATTCAACACGATAAACGGAAAGACAATGCTCCACAACATTCGAATGAAGTGTCCTGTGGAAAACACATACAGAGAACCCTCAGACATGTTCATAAGTGATAATAGTAAAAATAGTGTTGTTAAAATTTTGAAATCAAGGAGGGAACAACGCAAGGTGACCCAGTAGCCATGGCAATGTACGCCATTGGCCTATCAGTGCTTCAAGAGGAGATTTCATATGAAAAAACACAGGTGAAGCAAGTGGCATATGCGGACGACCTAACAGGGGCCGGGAAAATCTCAGAACTAAAGAAGTGGTGGGATCTTGTGAAGAAGAACGGCCCTACTATAGGATACACACCCAACGCCACCAAGTCCATCCTCATCGTAAAACCCGAACATTATGAAAATGGAGTACGATTTTTCAGAGGCAGTGGAGTCACTGTGACAAAGGATGGGCAGCGGCATTTGGGAGCAGTGAT
>JACEEZ010012294.1:0-30000 GCA_016584305.1 Chionoecetes opilio | reverse complement strand
GACATGTAAATATTACCCCATACACCTTTGTTCTTGCCCCGCGTTTTAAAAGTATCTCTTATCACATTGGGCCAATTAAGTCTAATGAGTTGTTAAAGAATGCGGGTGATGGTTTTAATCTCTGCTCTGGGAGCTGTCCCATTTTGCTGTTCCATCATTGCCTTGTCTATTCTTTTATAATTAACACATTTCTCCTGGACGATTAATTACCTTACGTGCTCCTGATACCAGAATTTGCTTTGAACTTAGACAGAGTCATGTCTATTTCCCCCATGGTTGATATTATACAAGTGCTGTATGTACAGTCGGGTTTGACGGGTGTATTCTCGAGAGCAGTATAAACTTGTTTGATTCCAATTGTCCTTTACCCAAATTGATGATTCTCTCCCCGACTACAATTTTTTCATTTTCATCTTTACTGGGTTCTAACCTTTCAAAAAAAATTCCCCAATCCTCTCTAAACTCACTTTGAACTATTTTTACCCAATAGCTCTCTGTTTCTTTCACGTCTTCAAAACTAAGGTTTTGCAGTATGTTTCTGTATGTTCTTTGCTTGCAAATGGACAAGATTATAGCGATAATAAGAAAGATACTTTTCAAAATAATAATAACATTGACTACTGTTATTTCAATTTCCTAGATACTCCACGTGAAACCATGCCTGGATTTGATCACTATATGCCTTTGCATATTGGGCTCCCCTTTTGGCTAATCTATTTTCGGGGGATGTAGCCTGGCCCAAAAAAACTGACATGTTGTTAGGTAAGTTTTCCGTGTGATATAACCCACGGGTAAGCTGCAGTCCATCGATTGGTCTGCGGAAACATGAGTCAATTCTCGTGTGATGAGTGACAATTCCCTCTCTTCTTTAATACTATACTTATTACTAAACCCAAGTGAACACTTCCCACATTTGCAATTGCCACACTTAGGACCGCCCGTAGGTTCCCAGATTTTCCACAGCAAAAAAAGTCATCAAGCCTTTTCGTCACACTAGTCGTTGGTTCTACAAATAAATCAATTAAAATGAGATACAAACCCGCCACATGATTAATACGAACACAAACATGAGTATTGTCAGAGGATCTAACCTTTTAAAAAAGGATGTGAAAACCCCTAAGCAATAGCCAAAGGGGCCCCTGCATGAGCTGGAAGTTACCTACCGTCTTCAAACGGATGGTAATAAAATGCCAAGGGAAAAAAGAAAGAAAAAAAAATTAATAAAAAGTCCGCAAAATGATGATGACGGAGGGTTCGAGGGTGTGAGAATAGGCGTAAATGAAGCTTTGAAGGAAAAACATTAGCTACGCATATTTACAAAACCCAAACTTAAAAAAAAAAGAAAAAAAAAAGGAATAAATAAAAAAATAAAGAAATTGATTCCTCTTTTGCACCGCGATATAAAATTAACGTTCAATACTATACAACGTCCTGTTACCCTAATGTATGAGACTTTCAAGATACAGTGGTAAAATATCCCTTCCTTTATTGTGTTCTAGTAATTCATGATCTCTATAGTTCACTGTTAATGCATGACAAGAGGTTTTGGAATACTATATTGTCATCTTTTCATCTTAGTTTCTCGGCGCACCCATTCATTCATCTCTTCATTCCCCACTCCAGCCAACGCCCAAACGGACTTCATAAATTGGTTCAACTAAAGTCAATGTGTCCACCTGATACTCATCAGCAGGCGTGCCGTGGTGTCACTGCTCTGTTGTTGTTACCACTAGGCACACACGACGTGATGAAGGGCCGGGGACAGGAAAGTAGGTCACCGGTGTGTTTGCATACCATGGCAGGAGGGGCGGCGTGGTGGTGGTGGTGTGTGGAGGTGGAGGTGGTGTTGGGTGCGTGTTCCTCTTACCATTACTACACTCTCACCTGTTTTACTCCTTTTTTCCATTTTTATGTTTCTCTGTGCACTAATTTTTTCAAGAGAGATGTGGAGTCGTGCAGTGTTAGTATTTGGTGTTTCAAAAGTTGATGTCAGTTTTCAATCACATAAGCGAATAGTCAAATAATTTCAATGATAAGTCACAGATAGTATTCACAGTAGCTAGTTACCACAATGACGTGTTCAGGGTAACCACAGCTTCTTCGTCCCTCCACAGAAAAAGTTGGCAGACGCGCTGCGAGTTGGCACGGGCGGCGGCCTCTGCTTCTGCGGCATCAATGTTTACTTCAAGAACGACAAATTCTACGACGACTGGGTGATGCCGCTGTTCGGGCGCCTTGAGCCGGAGACGGCGTACGCGGTGGCCCAGAAGGCGGCCAAGTACAACCTGGTATCCAAGGATAAGCTGCAGGAATCCAGACTACTGGTGAGTACTCAGCCGCTGGCCGGGGGCGCGCTGGCCCACGAGGAGACTCCCCTGCAGGAGGAGGAGGATTCCAGTGAGGTGTTCAAGTGTGTGGAGTTCACGAGCTCCGAGAGGACCTGATGGACGCTCACACGGACGCGGGTCGGCCGAGCGGCGTCACGTGTGAGTCTCCTCTCGCCCTCCAAAGCCTATGATTCCGAGTTTGAGGTGGACGAGTCGTGCCTTGAGATCTGCATAGAGGACGAGGGCGGCACGTGCGAGGAGTGCCGCGCGTGTGCTCAGGGGGGCGGGGAGCCCTGCTGCGGCGAGCACGGCGGGGGGCGCGTCGCCTCCCATCGCTACCTGAGCGAGTCCGGCTACCCCAGCAGCGACCTCTCCTGCTGCGGGTCGCCGCGCGCCCGAGAGGAACTGTATGACGCCGGACTCCCCCTCCCTGAGCATGCGTGTGAACATCGCATCTCCGCTCCGCAGCAGCAAGATGTCCCTGGCCACCATGATCGACGGCAGCAACCCGGCGTACGACAGGGACCACCTCGACGAGGACGACGAGCTGCCACTGGTCGACGAGGAGGCCTTCTGCGACGAGGACCATCAACAACTGAGGGAGAGGGAGGAAGAGGCGGAGGAGGACGGGGAGGAGCTAGATAGAGAGGAAGAACAGTTATTAAGGACACGAGAAGCTCTCCTTCCTCCTGACGACGAGGCTCACTGTGTGCTTCCTGGAGGGCTTGAGGATGTCCCGGCAAGAACCGCTCCTGGTCGCCTCTTAAGACCGCGCAACACGCACACTCTTTGTTACTCACACACTCTTGCTGGTCTTGTTACTCTTGACATATCACATCACGAACTCAATATTGTTTTTCCACCATGTCAGGACGATTCATGTTTATCTACTATTTTTTTTTCTCTCGCATTTTTATATACGCATTTGAAAGCGTCTCGGCCGGCGTGCAGGGTGAACCGAAGAAAAGAAAAACGCAGAAAGAAGAGAGTTGTTGCGGCAAGAATAATGCACAGAAGGGAGAGTGTGGGTAGATAGTTGTGATGATGCAGTATTATAGTTTTCAACCCGCTGTGTGTGGGGTACTAGAAATAACGTGTGTATACTAACAGGCCCAGTTGGAGAGAGAGAGAGGGAGAGAGAAAGAGAGGAGGAGAGAGGAGAGAGAGAGAGAGAGAGAGGAGAGAGAGAGAGGAGAAAAGAGAGAGGAGAGAGAAAAGGGGAGATACCTGAATGTCGTAAATCACTTGCTAAGTATACATTTTAATTAGTGTACAAATGTGTGTGGTGTGTGTGTGTTTGTGTGTGTGTGTGTGTGTGTGTGTGTGTGTGTGTGTGTGTGTGTTTTGTGTGTGTGTTTGTGTGTGTTTGGGGTGTGTGTGTGTGTGTGTTTTGTGTTGTGTGCGTTTTTGTGTGTACATGGTGTGTGTGTGTGGTGTGTGTGTGTGTGTGTGTGTGTACATGTGTGTGTGTGTTTGTTTTGGGTGTGGTTGTGTGTGGTGGTGTGTTGTGTGTGTGTGTGTGTGTGTGTAGGTGTGTTCTGAGGGGAAAATTGAATGTAGTATTAATAAACAGTAAAATCTCCATATGAAAAGAAAAGTGGAGGTGGAGGAGAAGGAGGATGAAAGTGGAGGCGGGGGGCGGAGGTGGGAAAAAGGGGGAAAAGGAGGAGGAGGAGGAGGAGGAGGAGGGGAAGGGGAGGAGGAGGAGGAGGAGGAGGAGGAGGGAGGAGGAGGAGGAGGAGGAGGGCCCGTGGGTCCCCTGTTTGCCCCTGTCGTCGCCACCTGCTGCTGGTACCAAGCTTTAAAAGGACATCACTGCAAGGAAGTGGGAATGCTTATTTTTCTACTTTACACTGATATGCAAGGCGATCCTCGAACAGTGACCCGGAAGCATATTGCCGTTCTCTGGAATAGTGTGTGGGATGGGGGATGTCTCTAGCTAATCACCGTTGTCACAAATTAATAGGTCTTATCATAAAATATAAGTTCATACAGATTATAGCCCAGTGTTTCACATAGGCTCCACCCCCAATGTGACGTCACGAGCTTGGACAACGGTGTTTTGGCTGGAGATATCCCCACACCACATACTATCCCAGAGAACGGTAATATGGGACCAGAAAAGGGGAAAATCACTATTCATGATATAAACAAAAATCAAAGTGAGAATTATAAATAGATGACATACTCTATAGATATAAAAATGAAAATTGTTTTCATGAAAGATTTTACTACGAGTATAGAAAGAAAAAGTTTTATCCAATTCTAAAAAAAAGAATTATCTATAAAAGTTTCGTATTTTATTTTGTAAGTTTCTCGTCATAAAATTTTCGTCATTTTCTTTGCAATGCACACTTAATTTTTCTAGTGTGGGGTGCATTAATGCTTGCCTTTATCTTGTCAAGTTTCTATTTTTTTCCAGCTTGATATTTTATTTTTTTTTCTGTTTTATTTTGTATTTTACTCGTCATCCTTTTCTTAGTTTTCTTTGCGTGCACTAGATATCAACTTTAATTTTTTTCTGTGTGTTCATTTATGCTTGCCTATTTTATTCGCGTCAAATTTCTATTTTTTTTCCAGTTTTTTAATTTTTTCAAATTTCGATTTTTTTTCCCCGTTTGATTTTTTTTTATTTCAGTTTTTTTTCTTTTCTTTGGTTTTTGACAGACGCCGCTGCAACCCTGCGCCAGGCATGCCACCCCCTGCCGGACCATGGCTAACACACGACCCTTTGGCCCCCAAACACACCACCTTCCCTTCCTCCCCTACTCTTTTTCCCGGACCTAAAAGAGCCTTCCTTCCTTCCCTGGACTTATAAGACCTTCCTTCCCTGGACTTATAAGATCTTCCTTCCTTCCCTTGGACCTATAAGAAGCCTTCCTTCCCTTCCCTGGGCCTATAAGACCTTCCTTCCCTGGACCTATAAGACCTTCCTTCCCTGGACCTTTTAAGACCTTCCTTCCCTGGACCTATAAGACCTTCCTTCCCTGGACCTATAAGACCCTTTCCCTTCCCTGGACCTATAAGACCTTCCTTCCCGGACCTATAAGACCTTCCTTCCCTGGACCTTTTAAGACCTTCCTTCCCTGGACTTATAAGACCTTCCTTCCCTGGCCCTAAGAAGAAGCGGCGGCTGATTCCATACCCATCATTCCGTCTCATTATGTTATTTTTCTAGCCTAAGTCTGTGTTATGTGATGTCTAATTTAAGTTTTAAATATAGCTTTTTTATAGATTTTTCCTTTTTTCATTTGTTTAGCATTAAATGTTTAAATTTGTTTTAAGACCCGCGCAACACGCAGCACTCTTTGTTACTCACACCGTCTTTGCTGTCTTGTTTAACTCTTGACATAATCACACATCACGAACTCAATATTGTTTTTCCCCATGTCAGGACGATTCATGTTTATTCTACTATTTAATTTTTTTTTCTCTCGCATTTTTTATATACGCATTTGAAAGCGTCTCGCGGCCGCGTGCAGGGTGAACCGAAGAAAAGAAAAGACCAGAAAGAAAGAGTTGTTTTGCGGCAAAGAATAATGCACATAAGGGAGAGTGTGGGTAGATAGTGTGCATGATGCAGTATTATAGTGTCAACCCCCGCTGTGTGTTGGCGTACTAGAGTAAGCTTGTGGTATACTAGCAGGCCTTAGTGGGAGAGAGAGAGAGAGAGAGAGAAGAGAGGAGAGAGAGAGAGAGAGAGCGGAGAGAGAGAGAGAGAGAGAGAGGAGAGAGAGAGAGAGAGAGAAGAGTAATTACCTGAATGTCGTAAATCACTTGCTAAGTAGACATTTTAATTAGTGTACACCATGTGTGTGTGTGTGTGTGTGTGGTTTGTGTGGTGTGTGTGTGTGTGTGTGTGTGTGTTGTGGTGTGTGTGGTGTGTGTGTGTGTGTGTGGTTTGTGGTGTGTGTGTGTGTGTTGTGTGTGTGTTGTGTGTGTTTGTGTACAGTTGTGTGTGTACATGTGTGTGTGTGTGTCTGTGTTGTTGGTGTGTGTGTGTGTGTTGTACATGTGTGTGTGTGTTTGTGTGTGGTGTGTGTGTGTGTGTGTGTGTTGTGTGTGTGTTGTGTGTGTTGTGTGTGTGTGTGGTGTAGGTTGTTCCTGGGGGAAAATTGAATGTAGTATTATATAAACAGTACAATCTCCATATGAGAAAGAAAAGTGGAGGTGGAGGAGAAGTAGGCTGAAAGTGGAGGCGGAGGCGGAGGGTGAGGAAAAAGGAGGAGGAGGAGAGGAGGCGGAGGCGGAGGAGGAGGAGGAGGGAGGAGAGGAGGAGGAGGAGGAGGAGGGAGGAGGTCAGGGGGAGGAGGAGGGGAGGAGAGGAGGAGGAGGGCCCTGGGTCCCCCTGTTTCCCCTAGTCGTCGCCACCTGCGCTGGTACCAAGCTTTAAAAGGACATCACTGCAAGGAAGTGCAATGCTTATTTGTTACTTTACCTGATTATGCAAGGAGATCCTCGAACAGTGACTCCGGAAGGGGGGCAGATTGCCGTTTCTCTTGGAATAGTGTGTGGGATGGGGGATGTCTCTAGCTAATCACCGTTGTTCACAAATAATAGGTCTAATAATCATAAATATAAGTTCATAGACAGTTATAGCGCCAGTGATCACATAGGCTCCACCCCCAATAGTGACGTCACGAGCTTGGACAACGGTGATTGGCTGAGATTCCCCACACCACATACTATCCCAGAGAACGGTAATTGGAACCCAAAAAGGGGAAAATCACTATTCCATGATATAAACAACAAAATCAAAAGTGAGAAATTAGAAATACAGATGTACATACTTCTATATATAGATATAAAAAATGACAATTTAGTTTTTCATGAAAGATTTTAAACTACGAGTATAGAAAGAAAAAGTTTTATATATTCCATTTTCTAAAAAAAAAGAATTATCTATAAAAAGTTTCGTATTTTTAATTTTTGTAAGTTTTCCTCGTCATATAATTTACGGGTCATTTTCTTTCAATGCACACTTAATTTTTTCTAGTGTGTGTGCATTAATGATTGCCTTTATCTTGTCAAGTTTCTATTTTTTTTATTTTTCAGCTTGATTTTTATTTTATTGCTGTTTTATTTTTTGTATTTTACCCTCGTAACATCCTTTACTTAGTTTTCTCCTTTTGCAGTGCACTAATATCAACTTTAATTTTTGTCTGTGTGTTCATTTTGCCTTGCCTATTTTATTCGCGTCAAATTTCTATTTTTGTTTTTCCCAGTTTTATTAATTTTTCAAGTTTCGATTTTTTTCTCCATTTGATATTTTGTTTTCATTTCAGTTTTTTTCTTTTCTTTGGTTTTTGACAGACGCCGCCTGCAAACCCTGCGCCAGGCATGCCACCCCCCTGCCGGACCATGGCTAACACATCGACCCTTTGCCCTCAACACAACAACACACCTCCCTTCCTCCCCTACTCTTTTCCCCTGGACCTAAAAGAGCCTTCCTATCCTTCCCTGGGACTTATAAGAACCTTCCCTTCCACTGGAACTTATAGATCTTTCCTTCACGTCCCTTGGACCTATAAGAAGCCTTCCTTTCCTTCCCTGGACCTATAAGACCGCTTCCTCCCTGGACCTATAAGACCTTCCTTCCCGGAACCTATAAGAGCCTTCCTTTCCTTCCCTGGACCTATAAGACCTTCCTTCCCTGGACCTACAACCCTATAGCCTTCCTTACCCTGGACTCTATAAAGACCTTTCCTTTCCCTGGACGCTATAAGACCCTTCCTTCCCTGGACCTATAAGACCTTCCCTTCCTGGACTTTAAGACCTTCCTGTCCCTGGCCCTAAGAAGAAGCAGGGAGGCGGGCGGCGCGCTGATTCCATAACCCTCATTCCAAGTCTTCATTATTGTTTATTTAGTTATCTAGAACCCTAAGTCCTGTGTTATGTGATGGTGCTAAAGTTTAAGTTTGTAAATATAGGGCTTATTTTATAATATATTTTTCCTTTCTTTTCCAATTGTTTAGCGGCATGTTAAATGATTTAAGATTCGTTTAACTTGTTGGTCAGTAAAAGTAGCATAGTTTCGTTTCTTTCAGTTATATGATTTTTTTTTATTGGTTTTATTATTTATAAATGCCACTCGCGTACCATTTCAGACACACACACACAACACACACACACATACACACGACACACAGCAACACACACAGAACACACACACACACACACACATATACTAACACACACACACACACACACACACACACACCACCACACACACATCTTTCGACCAATTAGTTAGTGATAAATGGCAAAACATCCCCCTCCCCCTTAGACCTTAACCCCCCTTACAAGTAAACCCTTACCCCTTTAAAACAAGTAGATGACACTCACATACTACCCTTTCACATTACAAGTAAATAAAACCCTCGGAGGCGACAGGTAAATGATTAAAAAGTACAGGTAAATACCAAGCAAAAAAGAAAATCTATAAGTAACCAAGCAATCTACGAAACCACCAAGGGATAAAAACAAAGAAATTAAAATAAAACTAAGAATTCTGGACAAATGTTGAAAAATTATTACCAGGCAATGTGTGTGAGTAGGGAAATATTTGATTATACACGAAACAGGTAATAAAAAACAAGAGGTATTTACATGTGAAAAGAAATATAACACGATGAAATACAGGAACACAAGAAATAATAACGGTTTTTGTAATCTCAACAGAACGACGTTTTTTTTTGCAGTTTTTCATCACCGTTTTTATTCATTTTCGATACATCTATATAAATAAATACTACGTAAATACATTTCAGATAAAAAAAGGCTATATAATATAGTGAATATGCACAGATTTTCCTACGTTGCGGTGACATAATTGTTTGTAATAATAAAAGTGCTTTTTTCAATCATCTATTTTTATTCATCCAAATGGTATGAAATAGTGTAACATGTGTGTGTGTGTGTGACTGTTGTGTGTGTGTGTTAGTGTTTTGTTGTGTGTGGGGTAGTGTTGTGTGTGGTGTGGGTTGTTGTGTGTGTGTTGTGGTGTGTTTGTGTTGTGTGTGTGTTGTGTGTGTGTGGGGGGGGGTGGGGGAGAGAGAGAGAGAGAGAGAGAGAGAGGAGAGAGAGAGAGAGAGAGAGAGAGAGGAGAGAAGAGAGAAGAGAAGAGAGAGAGAGAGAGAGAGAGAGAGAGAGAGAGAGAGAGAGAGAGAGAGGGGAGAGAGAAGTAAAGAAAGAAGAGAAGAAAGAACAAAAAAGATAGACCGAAAGAGGAAAATACGAAGGAAGGAAATATACACAGACTGACAGATAAAAAAGGGCAAACGGGCAAGCAATAACACAGAAAGAGAGACAGAAAGAGACAGAAACAGAGGAGACGGTAAGGCAAAGAGGTAACAGAAAGACAGACCGGCAGGCGAATTTACCACTACATAGTGAGAGGGCCTGATAAGATAGGGATGGGGGATGAAGGGACAGATAACACCATGGCTTAAGATAACGGAAGAAGAAACACATGTAAGTATTTTATCATCCAAATATTACGAAGATCGTCACAGGTCAGTAATGTTAAATGTATTGGGAAAGGGAGTGACCCGCGCCCCCCCCACCTGTGACCTGACCCCTTGCCCGCGGCTCCAGCGGCGGGCGATGACGCTCATCTATTGCAGTTTTTTGGTATTCTATTTTCATTTCATATCCTTTGCTTTTTTTCTGCTTCCTTTTTACTGTTTTAGAGGGGAAAAAGTCCAAGGTTAAAATATTCGGGGGGAAACTGTTTAGAGGGGGAAATGTTCAGGGGGGAGACTGTCAAGAGGGGGAAATGTTCAGGGGGGAAACTGTCAAGAGGGGAAAATGTTCAGGGGGGAAACTGTCAAGAGGGGAAAATGTTCAGGGGAGAAACTGTCAAGAGGGGAAAATGTTGTATGTTAAAATGTACTAGACGTAAATAAAGCTAAAAAAATAGTAATTGGGATCGCTTGCCTGTCTTTTTTTTTTCTTTTCTGTTTAACTACCATAGAGCCGCAACTGGCTGACGATCAGGATACACGCCTTTTGCATTACTTAATTCCCACTCAATAAATTCAACACACATGCTATAAGCTATCAAACCATCATCACAGTTATTTTAAGTTACTGCTAAAAAAATGAAGCTTTCTCTGAAAAGGAAGGTCTTAGAGAAAACTGTGTTGAAGGGTAAACTTTTTTGAAATCAGTATTCAAGCACCAGGGTTAAGACAATATAAACAGTCACCATCGTTTTACTTCAACTGTCCTTCATAATTTCCTCTCCCTTTTTTCCCCTTGGCCCCATTTCTCCCATTCTTCCCCCTTAAAAAATTTTTTCTTTTTTTTTACAAAATTTGCTTTAAACACAGACAATTGTCTAACACAGACTACACCTCACCATTTACGATATAGGAAGAAGCATAAGGCACAGTAGGACATTAACTGTAAGAATAAGAACAGCTCGTGGTGTAGGGGAAGCACGCTCGATCACAACCGAGAAGTCGCGGGTTCGATCCCCGGGCGGAGCGGAAACAGTTGGGCTGTTTCCTTAAATTCCGAGCCCCTGTTCACCCAGCAGTGATTGGGTACCGGTGTTAGCCGGGGGTATGTAACCCGCCTCCCGGGGTGCTGGCTTCGACCAACACTATAAGCACTAGCAGACAGCTCTCTAGGGTAGTTTGTGAGAGAGCTGTCTGGTTACAGCGGAGATCCATCTCAGCTGCGTCGATACGACGAAATTATTCAAACATCAATGCTTGGTTTTGATCCGACTGAAAATGATCTCATAATCAGTCGACGACGGAAAAGAAATAATAAACTAGACTAGAGACGGTGTAATTAAGGCTGAACAAATATCATAAAAAGTAGCGATGGCTTTGAAGAAGGCGGAAATATCCCATACGAGAACAGAATGATATTGATAAAAATTTTCCCCATTTCTTTTTTCAAGTTTCCCCGGGGGGGAAAGCAAAAAAAACATAAAAACGAAAGGAACTACAAAGGCCGGGGGGGAGACCTACACGTGGTATTTTCCTGTTACTTAACCTACCTAATAGTACTTTTCCCCTTTTTCATCCCCCCTTTCATGAAATTACTGGGCCTCCTTTTAAACTTCCTATTGACTCCCCCCAAAAAACCCTACCTGATGACTGACCCCATTCCAATCTTTTTAACCCAGGGGCCCGTAGCTAGGGGGGGGCATGGGGGGCCGTCCCCCCCACAAAAACCCCGGTGCCCCCCCACGGGCCCACGGCTGCCGTGGGGGTGGGGGAAACCCGTTTCCCCTGGGTAGGACTGAGGAGCAGGGCCTGGAGTATTATGAATCATTTTTACTGATTTACCCTCCCTCAAATCAATAAATTTTTTTCCTCTGTTTGGGAAAGAAAGAAACATCCCTCTGAGTCTGAGTTAAATGCTTTAATATTTTTCTATTGATCACTTTAAACACCAACGTACAAAATTACACCAGTTACCCTTACAAATTTTCTATAATGCCTTGTTTGGGTTTACGTATTATACCCCGTTCTTTTTGGCCCAAACATAACCCCCAAGTCGGGGGGGACCGATCATTCGGGGCCCTTTGTAGGCGGCGACCCTGCCGAGGGATGCTTTTTTGGGATGAATTTTGGGAGAAATCAGCAGCTTATTTTTTTTAATACTTCAGAGGGGGAAAGAATGTGAAAGATCCCAAAGGAAACGGAAAATGTCTACACAATGGAGGCTTTTTGGTTGGGAAAAAGAAACTACTTTACCGCCAAAATTTTTTAAATTTTCCCGGGAATTTTTTTTTTTGGGGACCCCCGGAGATTGTTCATATACGATTGATTCAAAAAATTTCTTATTACTTTTTCCCTTTATAATTCTTTAAGTTGGTTTGTGCCTTTTTAATGAGGTAATAACATATTTTGTGAAGTTTTTTTGGGTTTTGGCCATATACTTTAAGGGATGAATATATAAATTGGTTTTTTAAAACGTGTTTTTAAAAATTTCTTTATCTATTTTTTTATTTAAAACTCCCATTTGGGCCCCACCCACCCGGGGTTTTGTTTTAAATGATTTTTAAATTGGAAAACAGGCGGGGGCACCCACCTGATTTCGTGTTAAGGATTCAACACGAATTTAAATTCTATCCTATTCTAAGGGTCATATTTAAAAGAAAAACAAAGGGGCTTCAGTAATGAAACATGTTTAACTTATGAAAGCTTTTCGGGACTGCATCCCCAAGGGACTGAATTCTTACTTTTTTGGAAAAAAGTCTGGGCTTTTTCATTGGGATTTTTTTTAATGGGGAAAATTTTTAACCATGAGCTGCACTCTGGGGAAAACGCTGTTAAATGACGCTATAAGGATTTAAGTTACAATAAAAGGGCCCCAAAACACTGTTTGATTTTTTGAAATCCCTTTGGGCCAAATGAAAAAGGCATTACCTGAGGTTTTACAGGCTGGCCAAAATTTTTGTAAATATTCCTGTGTCATCAGCTTCAAACAGGGGAAACTTCTCTGCTCCTTTAAAATTTAAACCCAAAACTAACCCGAGAAATACAATGGGCCAAAGAAAAATTAAGTAATCTTGCTGCTTTTTCAATTGAAGCAGCGAGTTAAAAGCCTTGATTTTAGAAGTATTTGTTGATAAGTTTGCTGAGAACCACAAGTAAAGAAGAATTTTGCTTAAGTGAGGTATTCTCACTTTCTCAGTGAGAAAAAAAAAATTTTGCCTGCTGCTTTAAAACTTCTGCCTTTTTCTTTATTTTCAGTATCAATTATGTTATTTCCATTTTGTATAAGTGGTAATATATGTTATTAATTTTTGGTCAATGACTTGCTTTATTTCGTTCTCCATCACAACTGGATGATACCCTACAGTACTCAACACACACTCCTAGAATAAAATATAAACCTTCCATAGTCCATACGACATCAGATATACTTTTGATATTGGTCAGAATGCAAAATATGCAAGGGGGGGGGGGGTCCCTTGGCACTGAAAGTGAAAGTAAGTCCCCAGTCCCCACCAAATTCCCCAGTTGTGTGGGCTTGTTCAGCTCATCTAGTGCTCACCCATAGTCAGCTGTGGCCCCCCAAGTGTGCCCACCCAATGATAAATACCCAGCTACGCCACTGTTTTACCACCCTCTTTGTGAACCAGTTTTCTCTATTTCTTTTTTACATGGACGTTTTTCCAGTTTAAATCCGAAAACTTTCTCGGTCGAAGAACATTGTAAACATCTGTGATAAAATAATGCTGAGGCGCCTGTGTAGGGTTTAGCAATGGCCTCCCCACTCCTACTGCCGCCATCAATTACGTTGGGGGTATAGTATAGTGAGACATGCCGACCCTTCTTTCCCTTCACTGGCTTATAGCGGCGGTTTGCTCCTTGTTAATTGAAAGTATAACAGTACACCAGGTTGAAAGGAGGAGAGTACATCATGAGTTGCCTAGCTAATATTTGCACCTTTATGCATGGGTTGTGTATAGTACTTTGTAGATACTGCCAGGGTGATGTATTGGTGTGTTGGGGGTGTGTGGTTTGTGTGTGTGTGTGTGTGTGTGTGTGTGTGTGTGTGTGTGTGTGTGTGTGTGTGTGTGTGGTGTGGTGTGTGTGTGTGTGTGTGTGTGTGTGTGTGTTGTGTGTGTGTGTGTGTGTGTGCTGTGTGTGTGTGTGGCGTGTGTGTACGGGGGGATATGGACACGGGGCCTTAGCTATGTGAAGAGTTGTACCGCTCTGATTATAACGTAAGGATCTTGAAGGAGTAAGGGAAGGGGAAAAAACCACACACACACACACACACACATACACACACACACATACACACACACACACACACACACACACACACCACACACACCACACACACCAACACACACACACACACACACACACAAGGCGCGCATTTCATCCATCTTTCCTCCCTATAAAGATCCATAACGTCTCACCAGGAATCACATGACAGCACTGAATAGTTTATATACATTCCCTCTCGAGGAGCTTATCCATGGGTTGACCGTCCACCCTTTTATTGACAAGATTTCCCATGATTACACTGCTTCCTGCAACATTAAGTAACATGAACTACCACGTGTAGGTCTGACAGCATCTTCCTTAGCTTCTTCCATCATCATCACCTTTCATCTTCCATCAGCTTCCTTATGTTCTTATGTTCTTATCAATTCATTAGAAGTCACACCACGCGAAACTAAACGGCTGGTTCTCACAATTTGGAGGTGGTTGTGCGTGTCTGCAGCGAGAATGACACAGCAGGGTATGTAGCTACTAGTGCGGAGTCAATAAGGAGTTATAAAAGGAGGTAAGACAATTTCATGGATGGGGATGTAAGGTGGATGTAGGAAATGTTAAGTAACAGGAACTACCACGTGTAGGTCTCACGGTCTCTTGTATTTTCCTTATTTTCTTATATTCTTTTGTTCTTACTGTACTGTTAGAGGGCACTGGATATTTAGAGATTATAATTATGTACATGTATAATCCATATATGTATTGACCTGCAGCGTGTGTTGTACGTGTGTGTCTTTTAGGGATACGTAGTGACGGAAGATAAGGTTCAAAGTATACTACTAATCCTTACTAATGAAGTGCCTCCTCTAACCCTGGCACACGTTGGCTTTCATCGTGGGAATATAAAGAAACTGTTACCCCGTTTTCTTTCAGTTCATGTATTCGTCACGAGGTAAGTATAACTGTGGTGGTGGATCGTTTGTTCGGGTCTTGCTTTGAAGGGTTCGAGTCTCCTGGGAAGTGGATCGGCGGGTTCTCAGTGATACGCGGCGGCTACAAAAGCATGTTAGGAATCCACTGTGATGGGAGTCTTTTCGTTCTGTTTTATTCCTCTCATAGTTTCATATTTACAGAAAATAATGTTAGTCTTCGAAAAATATGGTGTCCAATAATGAAATAGGAATTTTACCCTGAATGTTGCATTTGTCAACGCCACAAAGTTACAAATGACAATAAGTAAAAAAATGATATAATAATAATATAATAATAATATATATTCAAAATCATCACAAATGACTGGTCTGATCATGATGGCTGTGGGAGATAAACGAAGAGATCAAGGGCTGGGGTAGTTTTTAGGAGAAAAGAGACAGTAAATGCATAACGCCTTCACATTATATATTTTACTCACTACCTTCTCACTAATCACCCACTAAATACAAATAACGGACAAGTAGATATCGATGCAACCAATATATATATATATTTTTTCGTACCTCGTGTCAAGCCGTGTCTCTTGAATGACCGACATGAAGAGTAATGCAGAGCTGAACTTTACGAAAACCAGAGAGAAAAATTTATTTGTTCTAAGCATGAAAAACAGGATGAAACTAGTGTGATTAATAGAATACGTAACTGTACATGAATAAATGATACACAGATGACCAGTTTTTGCAAAGTAAAAGATAAAATATATCGCTGCCTCACACCAACGTTAAGATAGAAAGTAACATAAGAAACATAATATCGTAAGTAAAATTAACTCTTATATCCCGAACAAAATGGACCCTCCCTTATTTTATATTTTCTTACTGTCTTCTTTATAGGGACTGGAAATCAAGCGGCCTTTTCTTACTTTTGTATTATTCTTTGGCCAGTCCTTTGTGATGTAAAATACAAATAAAATAAAAATTAAGGTAACATGAACCTTTTTTTTTTTTTTTTTTTTTTTTTTTCACCTAATGTAACTCTCACTCCAAAATTTTTACATGATACTTTCTCTCCTATTACCACCTTAATTAAACATCTCCAGCATCAACGAACAAAAAACACAACTTTCTTCGAGAGTCGTGACGGGGCTGGGGATTTCTTCTTATGTTTTTAATGTGACTTATGAGCTTAATGATTTTTTTTTTCACACAAGGTAAAATAAATCTCTATACAGTGAAAGGTGTATAAAAGAAAGTATTTTTATGTGTCAATAATTAATGTATGAACTACGTGCTTAGAATTCAGTCCTTACCTCAATAGGCTCAATAATGATAACGCAATTTGTTGGGCCATATATCGTGGTTATTATGATTATATAAATTGTATGTTGTGGTCAATAAATAATCTATCTATCTATATATCTGTAGGAAGGGCGGGCTGGATGGCAGGTATAGTCACAGCACCCCACGGTTCCTCGACCATATAAAAGGAAAGTCGTTGATAGGAAGAGTAAGGGATGGTGTTACAACATCGACTGTAACGAGAAGGCACCTATCAATTAACTCTCTCTCTCTCTCTCTCTCCTCTCCATCTCTCTCTCATCTCTCTTCTCTCACCTCTCTCTCCTCTTTCTTCTCCTCTCTCTCTCTCTCTCTCCTCTCTCTTCTCTCTCTCTCTCTCTCTCTCTCTTCTTCTCTCTCTTCTTCTCTCTCTCCTCTCTCTCTCTCTTCTCTCTCTCTCTCTGCGAGACAGCGAGATCACCTGTACGTCCCTAAGACCAACACAGACATGGGGGCCAGATCTCTCTCTGTAAGGGGCCCCCAAGTTATGGAACAGCTTCCCGTCGCTAGTTAAAATGCTAACACCCTACAGTCTTTCAAACTAAACTCAAACTTGTACTTCGGGATGGAAATGAATTTTAGTATAGAACTTTTTCTTTTAATGTATATAGTATATTCTTAGGTAGAAATATATGTACCTTTTATAATGATTTTACTTATATATTTGTTTTCTTTTAATAATGCTTTTATTCTTTACTTTTTATTAGCATATTCTGTATATATATTTTAATATCGATTATTTTTCTATTTTACAATTTATAATTTTATATTTTTAATGTTTTTAATGCAAAACTGTGTAATTTAATTTATGTAGCTATTATCTTGAAAATAATTGTATGTAACGAATAACCACTGCCGGTGGAAATAAAACTTTATTATTATTATTTATTATTATTATTATTATTCTCTCTCTCTCTCTCTCTCTCTCTCTCCTCTCTCCCTCTCTCTCTCTCTCTCTCTCTCTCTCTCTCTCCTCTAATCTACGGCGTTCCTTTCTACCTCGAAACCACGATTTGTTCTTGTTTTTAGTCACAAACAAGATCTTCTCGACTCAGGTTAAGGCTTAGTATCTAGCATACTCCTCCACGCTTTACACCAAGGACTTCATAGGCTTTCAAGATATCTCATAGGGCGTAACAACCAACGAATACTAACTGGTCAACTCCTCATTTTAAGCCAACCACATCCTTTAAGTTCCTGGGCGTAATCATCAACAAGAGTGCAAAGCGTAAAATAAGGCAATCCTGTCATTCCCTCCTCCACTTACTGTCTTTGTAAACCTCTCCTTTGACTGACATTCTCAGTCAATCTGACATTATCAGTGATAGTTATGAAAATAATAATGAAATCACTATTATAATTTAAAATCATCACTATAACTATCAGCAACTGCCCCACTGGTCGTAGCTGTAATGGTAGTAGTACCGATAGTAGTGGTGGCGTAGTATTAGTATTAGTATTAGCAGAAACAGTAGTAGTAGTAGTAGTAGTAGTAGTAGTAGTAGTAGTAGTATAGTAATAGGAGGAGGAAGAAGTACAGTAGTGGAAGTAACAGCAGTGCCAGAAATTCCAAAAGTACATAGTTAGTAGTAGTAGTAGTAGTAGTAGTAGTAGTAGTAGTAGTAGTAGTAGTAGTAGTAGTAGTGATAGTAGTAGTAGTAGTAGTAGTAGTGATAGTAGTAGTAATAGTAGTAGTAGTAGTAGTAGTAGTAGTAGTGGTAGTAGTAGTGGTAGTAGTAGTGGTAGTAGTAGTAGTAGTAGTAGTAGTAGTAGTAGTAGTAGTAGTAGTAGTAGTAGTAGTAGTAGTAGTGGTAGTAGTAGTGGTAGTAGTCAGTAGTAGTAGTGTAGTAGTGTAGTAGTGTTAGTAGTAGTCAGTAGTAGTAGTAGTAGTAGTAGTGATAGTAGTAGTAGTAGTAGTAGTATAGTAGTAGTAGTAGTATTAGTAGTAGTTGTGTAGTGGTAGTGGTAGTGGTAGTGGTAGTGGTAGTGGTAGTGGTATAGTAGTAGTAGCAGTAGTAGTAGTAGTAGTAGTAGTAGTAGTAGTAGTAGTAGTAGTAGTAGTAGTAGTAGTAGTAGTAGTAGTAGTATAGTAATAGGAGGAGGAAGAAGTACAGTAGTGGAAGTAACAACAGTGCCAGAAATTCCAAAAGTACATAGTAGTAGTAGTAGTAGTAGTAGTAGTAGTAGTAGTAGTAGTGGTGGTAGAAAAGCTAGTTTCATAATTTGTAGTATAGGAGTGGTTATGATGACCAAGACAACGATATAAATCAATTTCACTTTTTCATTTAAGACATGACATCATTAGAAAACTGGCTACACGATTGGTTGGTTGACACGCCTCCATACACACACACATATATACACACACACACACACTCCCCCCCACCCCCACACACACACACATACACACGGTACATTAAACACTCTAACATGGAGGGAAAGGGATCATAACTATTACGTCTCATCCTCCACCATCCATCCTACAAAGTACTCTTTCTTGGACTAAAACTTTCACTCTGACTTGTAACGCACGTGTCTTCATAAATTAGACAGGTCACGTACGCGTATTGAGAAAATAATCACCCATTCCCCTCTATTACTTTCTCCATAAACGTATTTCTTCCCACGATCCATTTTCTACTCACATCTGAATTATGATCATCATTTTTTAAAATATATATAATAATAATAGCCTACAGGCGCTATAGTCTAGTCAAAATGTGGCTGAACCTCAAACAAATTGCTAACAAAGGTTTTTAACTTGGATATTGGGCATGAATAACCTCTCTTTCGGATAAAAAAAAGTTTACCAGAATTAACCTTGCCGAAAGGGGTCAACGGCCGCCATCTGTAAAATCCAACGGGAAAATCCCGACCCGCCGCCACAAACGGTTTTTTCCCCCCTCTTTATCCATAATAATTAACTAGGTCAATAATTTTTTTTACACCAAATGCATGACTTTTGTATGCCATTCCATAAAATTTTTTCATCAAAATTGGTACAGTAGTTTTTGTGCAAAAAAATTAAAACCGTAATTAAAATAAAAAAATATTTTTTGCATGAAACCCACACAGGGCCCACCCCAAGCCAGCTTGACATTTTCTTGGTGTTTTAAATTGTAATGATAGTACTATATGCTTAACAATAAACTAACACCAGAAAATGACTAGCCCCTGCCATTGTTTTCATGCTTTTTTTTTATTTTTTATACAAATATGATATAAAAGGGTACAAAAACCAGACTAAGTAGCCTTTTTAAAGGCAACAATTTTCACATTAATTCCTGACATTTCATAAAAAAATAGGTCCAAAATAAGTACAACTTACAATAATGAAATGGTCAGTTGGTCGATGCGGGGGCAAGGCTCTTGCTAACCACCACAGAACAATTTCCCATGAACGGACCAAAGAACATTTCTTGTCAGAACTAGTCACGGAAATTTCATCATCATCAAGACTGGCTGGGGTGAGTTGGTGCAGTGGAGGCCTTTTGCAATCACCACACAAGTTTGAACAGTGAATGCCATGTTTCCTGCAACTGCATCTTGCTGTACTACACCCTGAAGTACAGTTACACCTAATTATAGCCAAAAAATTTCAGGACCAGCTGGCAAGTCAGTCATGATTGGTTGTAATTTACCATCTGAAAGTTTCCATCCCCACTCGTCGGTTTTAGCGGGTTTTTCTACCTTTCCATCCTGAATTTGGAAGTAAACTCAAGGCTGTGGAATTTCGTAGCTGCTTTTTGTTGGGGGAAATGATTTGCCTCAACATACTTTGAGCTTTTTACAACCTTTTCCTTAAAGCGCCTCAGTCGGAGATGATTGATGTTTTCCCCATCTTTAAACCATTGTACAGCCACACTAAAGCCTTCTCCCCAGCTTCAATAACCTCTTCTGAACTGCTATCCTTCCCAAAACACTTCTGCCAGTTTGAGGAAGTTTCTTTTGGGTTTCATCCCTTTCGAAGGACGCTGCCTTCCCAATTCCATAAACACTGGATGTAAAAATCACAACCCAGTAGTGCATGGATGAAAAGATGTTGGAACAAACCACATCTCCCAAAGATTTCCTCATCTCTTTGATTGTTCCAGACTTTCCCCACTTTTTGCACTAGCCTTTGGTTGTGGCGTGAAGTAGATATTGAAACCGTCATCTCTATTGGCATGATAACATAGAAGGACCAAAGGTTTCAGTGTCATCTGCTATCAAAATGGTTTCTCCTGTCTGTGCCAGTTCTAGAGCAGTCTTCACAAACAATACGTCCAGCGTCTCCAGATGCATGGACTACTTTACAACCTGCTTCCTCCAAACTCTTTTCCCCGCAAGTTTGATGAACAATTGTTTTTTTCTTGATTAGCTAGGAAAACATCCTTTTTTAATTTGAACACCATTTTAGGGGTCAGTAACCACCTTAACACCAACAAGCCCCCTGCTCGGCGTCGGTGTCGCGTCTTTAATGGATGGACCACTTTCATATCCATCAAAGACAATGCATGCTTTTTCCATATCTAGTTTGGGCATATCTGCGGTATCGGCACAGATCTCATCAAAAGTGTGACCTTTTTGCCATGGGAGGCGTTGAAGTAGTGCTCCACCATCTAAGAGATACTGTGGATCTGAAGACTGTGGACCTGATTGTACAGGGGAAGTCAGTTCCCATATTGCGTCCCGCCAAAGCCGGTTTTCTTTGCCTCTCGCGCAGTCCCCAAGAATTAAAAAGTGCAGGTGGGTAACCACAAAGCTCATACTGGAAATGTTCTTGCTGCTGCTGAGTTGAGGGTTCATTGGTAGATAGCACACACAGTCTCTGGAATAGGAGTTGTGGATCAGTCTCAACTGCTTCATCTTTGCTGAGCGAAACTTTGACCCAAGTGTAATTGCCTGATCCTTTCTTTTTAAAAATGTACTCGTGCATTTTTTCCAACCATTGAAGCTAAAGATTGTCTCTCCTATGGAGTTTGCTTTGTCCACATTCACCTTTTTGTCTCCAGTTACTCCACTTGAAATGCTACATCATAGCTATATTTAATTAATAAATTTTTTATTTTAAGGTCCAATTTGGACAAAAAGAAAGATTCCACCTATCGTTGGCCTCTTAAATTAAATGTATGAAATGCGGATTCAAACACTGTCATTGCTGGTTGTGTCATATTATTTGCCTGCATCCCTGTGATGTTTTAGTAATCATGCCAAAAAATGGTGAGTAATGAAGTTGACGCTGTTTAGTCCTGAAAGACTATTTCACGCAGAAATATAAGAAAAAGAAGTGGACAGAGAGTGGAGAAAATATTAAAGGAAAAACAGAGATGAGGATTAAAGGAATAAAGCTGGGTAAGTGCTTGCCAAAAGATGGCGGGCCCTTGACCCCTTTATCGGTTTTTAATTTTTTTGCACAAAAACTACAGTACCAATTTTGATGAAAATTGTATGGTAATGGCAGTACATAGTCATGCATTTGGTGTAAAAAATTATTGACCTAGCTTAATTATTAAAGGATAAGAGGAGGAAAAAACCGTTTGTGGCGGCGGGTCGGAGATCTTCCCCGTTGGGTTTTACAGATGGCGGCCGTTGACCCCTTTCGGCAAGGTTAATTTTGGTAAACTTTTTTTATCCGAAAGAGGGTTTATTCATGCCCAATATCCAAGTTAAAAACCTTTGTTAGCAATTTGTTTGAGGTTCTGCCAAAAAATCAGCTAGATTGACTGGACTACTATAGGCTCCAACGTTAAAAAAAAAAAAAAAAAATCTCTTCAGCATTCCCTATCTAAAACTACTAACCTTTGTACTACATTCCTATTTTCCATATTAACTTTAAGAGTGAAACTGATATAAACCTTAAAAAAAAGGTGAAAAAATAGATCTCTTCAGTACTCCCTTCTAAAAATTCTAACATTTGTACTATATTTTTACTTTCCATACAAACCTAAAGAGTGAAATTGATATAAACCTGAAAAAAGTGAAAAAAATAGATCTCTTCAGCATTCCCTATCTTAACCTACTAAACTTTGTACTATATTGCTACTTTCCATACAAACCTAAACATTCAAGCTGATATAAACCTCAGAAAAAGCTTGAAACAAAAAAATAGAATCCTAACAATGAATAATCATGATTTCTTCAGCACTCCCTATCTAAAATTAACATTTCTACTTTCCATATTAACCTAAAGAGTGAAACTGATATAAACCTGAAAAAGGTGAAAAAATAGAATCCTAACAATGACCAGCATTTTCATGGATAAAAACACTCCCCACTCCTCTATTTACTTTCGTTTTCACTTTTCTGGTAACCTCACCTTTCTCCCCTAGATGATCCTGCACCTGTTGGCCACTCGAACCCCCTTCAGCCCTTTTCCTTCGTCAGTGTTTACTTCCGAGTCACCACACACACACCTCTCCACCTCGTTGACTGTTCCAAGGGCGTGACATCCACAGAACACAAACCGTGACACACCAGATTCCAAGATAACCGAACTCGGTGACCCGAGTTCGATCCTCGATGAGAACCAAAATCCACTTAAAATCTTTCTGCACCGTCGAGTGGCCTAACAAACGACCCCATGCTGTCCATTAACTGTACCTTCGAAGGCGAGTGCATCAGAGGAGACAGGGGGGCGGCATGAGCCTCTAATCACAGGCGTCACTATAAAAATCATGCCTGCGCCACCACGGGCGAGGGCCAACCATCACTGTCCTCCAGTGAACCTCCAGGGCCTTCCCTGGAGGTCACTGCCTACATGCGCTATTAAAAACACACACACACACACACACACACACACACACACACACACACACACACACACACAGACACAGACACAGACACAGACACAGACACAGACCAGACACAGACACACAGACACAGCCACAAAACACAGACACAGACACAACAAGAACACAGACACAGACACAGACACACACACACACACCACATAATCATGTTTTCCGTCCTTTTCCGCGGCGGCAGAGGTTCAAGGGTGCACACGGGCAAACAAATGGCACAATAAAAATAATGGAAATCGCTCAGAAGAAAACGAAGACCAATACCCAAACACGTACAACAATTCACCTGAGAGAAAACGTGCTTCTCTCTCTCTCTCTCTCTCTCTCTCTCTCTCTCTTCTCTCTGCCTCTCTCTCTCTCTCTCCTCTCCCCCTCTCCTCTCTCTCTCTACCCTCTCTCTCTCTCTGTCTCTCTCCCCCTCTCTCTTAATCATTTAGGACTACTAACAAATCTGAGCAAATGTTTTTTTGTCTTTGATGATGGTATATTTTTAATTCATCGAGAGAGAGAGAGAGAGAGAGAGAGAGAGAGAGGAGAGAGAGAGAGAGAGAGAGAGAGAGAGAGGGGAGGGGAGAGAGAGAGGGGAGAGAGAGAGAGAGAGAGAGGGGAAGGGAGAGAGAGAGAGAGAGAGAGAGAGAGGAGAGAGAGAAGAGAGAGAGAGAGAGAAAAAAGGAGAGAGAGAGAGAGAGAGAGAGAGAGAGAGAAGAGAAGAGAGAGAGAGAGAGAGAGAGAGAGAGAGGGGAGAGAGAGAGAGGAGAAGAGAGAGAGAGAGAAGAGAGAAAAAAAAAAAAAAAGGAAAAATAAAACACCCAACACTGGGTGGTCCAAAAAAATGAAAGTTCGAATTTCTCGCGGGCATGTTGCCAAAACGTTCCTGACGTTGCAAAACGCAAAGAAACAAAAAATAGCAGATTTGGAGGTGGTTTGGGGGTCCATCAAAGTCTCTCAACTTTCTCAACGGATTCATTATAATGTCACAATACTAATAGGAAAAATGAAAGGAAAGAGCATAAAATTTTTCTCTCTGAAATAGTTTTCAAATCCATGGGGGTGAGGGTAGTTGCGCCGGTGAGCTTCCACCACCTGGAGCAGGTCCTGCTTGGTTTCTCATCCTTGGTTAGGGAGTCGTTTACGATGAAAATCTCGCCACCCCACCTCGGCCCCGTCGTTTGTGACGCTGAGGTTCTTCACTGGGGGACACCCCCTTCTGGTACGCAGGGTTTGCTTCCCACTCGTCCACAGGGAGGGAAGGAAGGAGATGTCGATGTTGAGGAGGGGGAGCGCGCGAACAGAGCGCTGGAGGTGAGTGAGGGGAGCGAGGAGTTGATGAGCTGATCCGCAGCCTTGTTGAACCGGATTCGGTCGAGGTCCTTTTCCTTCCTCGTCTCTTCGGCAATCTTCTTCTTCTCCTCCGTGCTGATCCTCTCCGAGAAAAGAGACGGCCCCACGAGATCGGCGCCGAGGTACCAGAGATGGCGGGAGAATGTGGTGAGGGGTCGTTTTCCCGATCGCTCCGTTTGATCTCCTGGAAGTGGTGGAGGTCCTTCACGAGGTTGAGGTCGTTGTACGCAGCTTCGGTCGCCGGGCCCCCCCCCTCCATCCACGCGCGCGAGTAGAGGAGAACGACGAAGAGAGCGATCTCTTCAAGTCCCTTGCCTTCCCGCGTTGTCATTTGGCACGTGGGACCGGAACATGCGGATCTTAGAACGTAGATTGCCTTTGGCCATCCAAGGGGCGTGGTGGAAGGTTTCCCCCGGCTTCTTGATCGGCTGACGGAGGTTTCCCGGTGAGATAGAAAGGGACAGGTTGCAAAACTCGCGGTAGTCCTCTCGGACTTTCTTCGACTGGATCCCTCTCTCCATCGTACCGATCGATGCCTCCTTCCACGAGGGAACGAGATCGATCCTCGGGTCGACGACGTTGTCGATGGCTTGGGGATCTTCATGAGGGACGTAGGGCCACTGTTCCCGGAATCGCTTGAAAAACTGAATCGTTGGTCCAGAGGATGGCCCCATCACCTCCTTGAACGCAGCGGCCCGGATTAGTTCGATGACGTGGTTTGGGGGCAGGCAAGGTTGAGAAGGGGTTTTTCCCCAAAGCTTCTTCTAGAAGACGACAGCAACCGGGATGAATTCCTGTATTGCTGGCTGTCGTGTCGAAAGACATACCGACCACCTTCTCCTTGATACCCCCCCTCGCCGAGAACTTTCCACCACCTTTGTAGCCATCGCTGCTCCCGTTCCCGCTGGAGCTTTGGCATTCCAAGCAGCTTCTCTTTTTCCTTTCCCCAGCCTGGAGGAGGTGGGTCGCCTTCCGGGCTGAAGGTTCGTCCTGTCCAGGCCAGAGAACCACTTTCCCGGGGTAACCTTCAGCCGCTTCTTGGGGGAGCTGCTGACCTGCGATGAGTTTCCCCTCGAAACGGGGGAAATTCTCCTGGGACGATGGTCCAGATGACGGTGGACGAAGAGTCGGAAAGGTCCACCGTCGCGAACTTTTCAGCCTTTGCCATCTTTTCCTTCTCCGCCATCTCACTTTTTCCGCGCCAACTTCTTCATCCGCATCGTTTCCTTCCTCACCAGCTCTTTTGGGCTACTCCGCCCGTTTGCCATTTTTCCGCTCCGTTCGCTGATCCCTCAGGAAGGCTTGGTCCTCTTTGTTCTTCATGGACGACAAAGCCTCCTTATGCGATATGTCGAAGAGGCGACCGAGCTCGTTCTTGAAATGGACTTCCTTTGCTTGTTGAGTGTCCGTACTCTTCCTATTAATTTTCAGCTTCTCGTATTTCTTCACTACGGGTTCCAACTTGACTTTGATGGAACGGATCTCCATTGTTGGGATTCTGGCTTTCACCCACACTTCCACGAGTTCAGTGACAACAGCCTCCCCGGGTTTCTCTTTGAGTTACATCCGAATGAGTACAACCGACGCAGCACTTCTTCTCCAGTGGGCAATTGGCGGCCGGTGAATTTCTCCCAATGTTGATCAAAGAGGAACAGTTCCGTGCTTTTCCGTGTACAACACGCCATACTCACTCACTCTGGGAATCAAAAAAAGAAAAAAAAAATTAGAATAAAAAAAAGAAAAAGAAAAGAGTACTTTTAACACCGACCGACAGCGAACCGAAAACTCAACTGAGGTCTCCCTCTCTCCCACTGACGTCTTCTTCTCTCCCACCGGATGTACCAACCCCCACCGGATGTAACAACTTCCTTCCTCTTGATGGAACTCTAAATATTTTTTGAACTGTGGGCAAATTTGGCCAGGAGTATTTCTAGTCAGTAGAACAAAATAAACAACATGCCCCAAGAATATTCAAATTTTGAATTTTTCCCTATGGATTTTTGGACCACCCTAACCCAACAGTGACACCCGCATGAACAAGACAATAGAAAAACTCCTAAAACAAACAAAGAATTACAAAAAAGCAGAAGGAAATAAAACCAGAAAAGAAACAGAAACAAAGAACCCAAAAAGAAAAAAGAAAGAAAACAATAGAATACACCAAAAAGGATAAATGAAAGAAAACTATGCACAAGTGAAATACCTGAAAACACTCACACATACACACACATACATGCACACACACACACACCTCACCTATCCAATTAACCTGTAGTACCTGAGGCATCAATGACCAGTGCCTTCACACAGGTAGAGGAGATAATAGGAAGGCAAAGACACAGGCAACAGGCGCCATGACAAAGCCTATACACAGGTTCTTTGCATCTCGACGGAGGGTTCCCTATTCTCTCCTTCAGGGAATTTTAGTAATGTGTGGGCGTTTCTTAACCTTTTTTTTACCACCACGCCCCTTTAGTAGTTGGTCCTGGCCTCCATGAGCCTTCACTTCTTCAACCAAGATATTTCAAAATAATCCTGAATCAGAAAGAGAAACTGAAAAATTCATGCTTTTAGCACTTTTATTATGTACATAATTATTCATAAACACCTTGTATATACCCAGCAGATTTAGTTCGATCACTTTGAATGAAATATTGACAGTTCTTCCATTTGCTCTCTTGGGTCACGCCCCTTGGTAACGACCCACGCCCCCCAGGTTAAGAACCGCTCTGTAATTAAGAAAAAAAGGTAATAAGAGTAAGTCCCGAGTTCGAACCCTGCCGGGGCAACTCTTTCAAACCTTCCCTTTAATGCGCTCGACAAGAGCCTGGTGGGGGAGCAGAAGGCCCCTGAGTTAAAGTTCCCCAAGGAGCAACTGTCAAATCTATCGTCGAGTGGCTGAACAAACCCGCATGCAGCTATACCTGTTCTTTCGACTGCGAATGCGACGGAGGAAACACCAAGTGACGCATGAGCCTGATGAGGATTCGAACATCATAGAAAACGGGATCTTCAGCTAAGACCACAGGTATCACTATAAAAATCCAGTCTGCACCACCAACGGGCGAGAGCGACCGACATCACGACTCTCCAAATATGCGGGGCCACCACATGAGCCCTAAAAATAAAAATTACCTTAAGCGCTATAACTCCAATTCGTAAAAAAAAAAAAATAAAGAAAGCTGGGTAAGTAGGTAAGGTATAAAGGGTAGGTGTTATATGTCTTTAAAAATATGTTTTTATATAGACTATTTCTGTGGTTTATATGTTTGTGTTGTATATCAATCTCTTTTTGTCTTTGTTATTTTACTGTCTTATTTATAGGACTGAAAATTTAAAAGTGGGCATTCTATTACCTTTTGCCCTTTTTCTTGGCCAGTCCTTTGTGACGTAAAAAAAAAAAAAAAAGGTTTATTGTTGTTATCTTTTTAAATTGTTATTGTGTGTTGATCGAGTGTCATGTGGTAAGTATTCGGTGATGAAGGAAGTCGCTTTATATGATTGTGTTCATAGTAATAGTATTTGTGGTTGAGGTCAATGCTCTGAGATGGGAAAATTTCACAATAAAATTACTTCACTGAATACGTTATGGATATTGGGTGTGTGTGTGGTGTGGTGTTTTTTGGGGGGGGTTTTGTGTGTTGTTGTTTGTGTGTGTGTGTTGTGTGTGTGTGTGTGTGTGTGTGTGTGTGTGTGTTTTGTGTGTGTGTGTGTGTGTGTGTGGGGGTGTGTGTGTGTGGTGTTTGTTGTGTGTGTGTGTGTGTGTGTGTGTGTGTGTGTGTGTTGTGTGTGTGTGTGTGTGTTTGTGTGGGGTGTGTGTGTGTGTGTGTGTTTTGTGTGTGTGTGTGTGTGTGTGTGTGTGTGGTGTGTTGTGGTGTGGGGTGTGTTGTGGTGTGTGGTTGTGGTGTGTGTGTGTGTGTGTGTGTGTGTGTTTGGTTGTGTTGGGTGTTGGTGTGTTGTGTGTGTGTTTGTGTTGTGTGTGTTGGTGGTTGTTTGTTGTGTTGGGGTGTGTGTGTGTGTGTTTTGTGTGTGTGTTTTGGGGGTGGTGTGTGTGTGTTTGTGTGGTGTGTGTGTGTGTGTGTGTGTGTGTGTGGTGTGTGTGTGGTGTGTGTGTGTGTGTGTGTGTGTGGGGTGTGTGTGTGTGTGTGTGTGTGTGTGTGTGTTTTGTGTGTGTGTGTGGTGTGTGTGTTGTGTGTTGTGTGTGTGTGTGTGTGTGTGTGTGGTGTGTGTGTGTGTGTGTGTGTGTGTGTGTGTGTTGTGTGTGTGTGTGTGTGTGTGGTTTGTGTTGTTGGTGTGTGTGTGTGTGTGTGTGTGTGTGTGTGTTTGTGTGTGTGTGGGGTGTGTGTGTTGTGTGTGTGTGTGTGTGTGTGTGTGTTGTGTGGTGTGTGTGTGTGTTGTTGTGTGTGTGTGTGTGTGTGTGTGTGTGTGTGTGTGTGTGTGTTGTGTGTGTGTGTTTGTGTGTGGGTGTGGGGTGTGTGTGTTGTGTGTGTGTGTGTGGTGTGTGTTGGGGTGTTGTGTGTGTGTGGTGTGTGTTTTGTGTGTGTGTGTGTGTGGGGTGTGTGTGTGTGTGTGTGTGTGTGTGTGTGTGTGTGTGTGTGTGTGGTGTGTGTGTGTGTGTGTGTGTGTGTGTGTTGTGTGTGGTGTGTGTGTGTGTGTGTGTGTTGTGTGTTGTGTGTGTTGTGTGTTTGGTGTGGTTGTTTTTGGGTTTTGTTTTTGGGGTGGTGTGTGTGGTGGGGGGGGTGTTTTTGTTTGTTTGGGGGTGTGGTTTTGTGTTGTTGGGGTGGGGTTTTGTTGTTTTTTGTTTTTTTTTTTTTGTTGTTGTTTTTGTTTTTTGTGTTTTTTGTCGTCTGTTTTTCTATTATCTTTGGCCTTTTTCTTCGGTTTTTTTCCTCTTCTGTTTTTTCTGTCTTTTTTGTCTTTTTTCTGTTTCATCTTTTTCTAAAAAAATTTTTCCTTCTGGCCATATTCGCTGTTTTGTTTTTTGCTTTCCTAACCCCGTCTGTTTTGTCCTGTTTTTTTTGTTTTTTTCTGTCCCTTTTTCTTTTTTCCCCCCCCTTTTTTGTCTACACCCCAAACCCCCCTTTTTTTAAAACCCACCACCCACCAAACAAACCCCCAAACAATTCAAAACCACAAAACCCACCCCCCACCCCAAGGGGTTTCTGGGGGCGTGTGTGTTGTGTTGGTGTTGTGTGTTGTTGCCGGGGGGTTTTATTACGTTTCTTTTGTTTTCCCTCTCAAAACTGGTTATTTTTAAACCCAAAAAAACAAACCACACCCCCAACCTTTTACCCAACAAAAACACAAAAAACATGAGTAGGTGGTGACCCTTTTTCCTTTGGGTGGGGGTGGAAAAAGCAGGATTTGGTTACTTCCCTTTTGGTTTTTTATTTTGGGGTGTCCCTTTGCTTTTTTTCCCTCTTTTTTCTTCTTTTGAAAAAACGTTTCCCCTTTTTCTTATTTTTTCCTCTTTTTTTTCTGTTTTGGGTTTTTTTTTTTGTTGTTGCTGTCCCCTCTTTTTCCCCCCCCTTTTTTTTTTGTTGTTTTTTTTTTGTGTGTGTGTGGTGTTGTGTGTGTGTGT
>JACEEZ010012293.1:108236-122322 GCA_016584305.1 Chionoecetes opilio | reverse complement strand
GCCTAATAAATTTTAAAAAAAATTTTTCGCAACCCACACAACCAAATACCAAAAAAAAAAAACACCAAACAAAACCCCAACCCCCAAAACCACCCCAACATCCAGACAGACAGACAGACACCACTTTCGCTTATATTTTTAAATAGATATAGAGAATATAGGTATATATAGAGAATATAGGTATATATATAGAATATAGGTATATATAAAAGAATATGGGTATATATATAGAATATAGGTATATATATAGAATATTAGGTAATATATAGAATATAGGTATAATATATAGAATATAGGTATATATATAGAATATAGGTATATATGTAGAATATAGGTAAAAATATAGAATATAGGTATATATATAGAATATAGGTATATATATAGTATAATATGTTATATATAGTATATATTAGAATATATAGTATATATATAGAATATATAGTAAAATTATAGAAAAATATAGTATATATATAGAATATATGTGTATATATATATAATAATGTATATAATATAGAAATATGTTGTATATATATAGAATATATGTGTATATATATATAGAATATATGTGTATATATATAGAATATATGTGTATATATATAGAATTTTTTTTGTATATAATAAAAATATATGTATTTTAAAATATAGAAATATGTGTAAAAATATAGAATATATGTGTATATATATAGAATATATGGTGTATATATAGAATATATGGTATATATATAGAATTATGTGTATATATATAGAATATATGTGTATATATATAGAATATATGTGTAGCCATATATAGAATATATGTATATATATAGAATAAATGTATATAATAGAATATATGTAAAATATATAGAATATAGTATATATAAGAAATATGTATATATATAGAATATATGTATATAATAGAATATATGTATATATATAGAATATATTATATATAAAATAGAATATATGTATATATATAGAATATAGGGATTATATAAAAATATATGTATATATATAGAATATATGTATATATATAAAATATATGTATATATATAGAATATATGTATATATATAGTATATATATAGAATATTAGTATATATGTAGAATATATAGTATATATATAGAATAATGTATATATATATAGAATATATGTGTATATATATAGAATATATGTGTATATATTTTAGAATATATGTGTATATATATAGAATATATGTGTATATATATAGAATATATGTGTATATATATAGAATATATGTGTTATATATAGAATATATGTGTATATACATAGGATATTGTATATATATATAGAATATATGTGTATATATAGAAATATATGTATATATATATAGAATATATGTGTATATATAGAATATATGTATATATATAGAATAATGTATTATATAGAATATATATGAATGATAATATATAGAATATATATGAATGTATATATATACAATATTATGAATGTATATATATAGAATATATATGAATGATAATGTATATATATAGAATATATATGAATGTATATATATAGAATATAAAATGAATGTAATATATAGAATATATAGAATGTATATATATAGAATATATATGAATGTTAAAATATATAGAATAAAATATGAATGTATATATATAGAATATATATGAATGTATATACATATATAGAATATATATAATGTATATTATAAAATTTATATATGAAGTATATATTTTAGAATATAAATAAATGTATATATTAAGAATATATATGAATAAATCTAATATAATATATATGAATAAATATATAGAGAATATATAGAATGTATATATATAGAATATATTATAAATGTATATATATAGAATATATATGAAGTATATATATAAAAATATATGAAAAATATATATATAGAATTATATGAATATATATATTAGAATAATATGAATATATATATATAGAATATATATGAATAAATATATATGGGAATACATATGAATAAATATATATAGAATATATATGAATATATATAAAATAGAAAAATATATGAATATATATATATAGAATATATATGAATAAAATATATATATATATATATGAATATATATATATATAGAATATATATGAATATATATTTTAGAATATATATGAATATATATATATATATAGAATATATATGAATATAATATATAGAATTTATATGAATATATATATATAGAATATATATATATAGAATATAAAATATAGAATATATATGAAATATATATATAGAATATTTTATGAATATATATATATATATATAGAATTATATGAATATATATAATAGAATATATAGAATATATATTATATATATATAGAATATATATGAATATATATTTATAGAATATATATGAATATTATATATAGAATATTGAATATATATATATAAAATTTATATAGAATTATATATAATAAATTTATACTTGAATATATATATATATATGGGAATATATATGAAAATTATAAAATATATATAGAAATATAAAATTTTAATATAAGAATAATATGAAATATATATAATATAGAATAAAATTTTAATAAATATATAAAAGAATAAAATAGGGAATAATTTTATAAAATAATATGAAAATATTTATAGAATATGTAGAAAATAATATAGAAAAATTTTATGAATTATATATTAGAATTTTAATTTGAATGTATATATATAAAAATATAAGAAAAAATTATATATAAAAATAATATGAATAAATATATAAAATAGAAATTTATATGAATATATATTAAAAAAAATTTATAAATTTTTATAAATAAAATTTATATAAAATTTTTGGGTATATATATAAATATTTTTTAAAATATAAAAAAATTTTAATTAAAAATATATGTTATATTAAAATATTTAAATATAGAAATATTTTTTTTAAAAAAATTTTTAAAATTTTTTTTATAGGTTTTTTAAATATATTTTTTTGTTTTTTTTTTTTTTTTAAAAAAAAAAATTTTTAAAATTTTTTTATGAAATATTTTTTTTAGAAATTTTTAAATATAATTTTTTTAAAATTTTATTTTTTTTTATAAATTTTTTTTTAAATTTTTAAAAAATTAAAAAATTTTTTTTTAAAAAAATTTTATATTTTTGAATTTGTTTATATGATTATGTTATATTTTTAAATTATTGATATATAAAAAATTAAAAAAAAATATATTATTAAATAAAAATTTTTTTTAAAATTTAGTTTTTTAATAAAAATATATTAAAAATTATAGAATATATTTATATATAAATATTGAAATATAATGAATTATGTTATATATAAAATTTAATATTTATAATATATGTTTATAAATATAAATTAAATATATAGAAATATGAATTTATTAATATATTAAAAAATTTTTAAATAAAAATTAAAATATATGTATAAAAAAAAATTAATTATATTTAAAATATTGAATTATATAAGAATAATGTTTATATTAAATAATATTTTATATATAGAAAAATTTTTAAATAATTGGATTAAATTTTAATTAATAAAAATAAAAATTTTAAAATAGAAAAATTTTGGTATAAAATATAGTTTATTTGTATATTAAAAAATGTTTTAATTAAATAATTTAATAAAAATTAAAAATTTTATGTGTATATATAAGAAAAAATTTATAATTATATTTAAAATTAAAAATGTTTTTATAAGTATATATGAATTTTTTAAAAAAATTTTTAAAGAAATTTTATTATATAAAAATATAAAAAAATTTTATTATTTTAAAATTATATGATTTTAAAATTAATAAATTTAATATATTATATAAAATTTTTAAATATAAAATTTTTTGTATTTTAAAAATTATGAATTTTAAATATATAAATTATAGAATATTTAAATTTATAAAATTTTAATATTTATATATATTTAAAATATTTATGGGAATTTTTTTGTATTATAAAAAGAAATAAAAAAATTTAAAAAATTTATTTATATAAAAATATATTTTAAATATGAATATTTGAATTTATATTAAAAAAAAATTTTGAAAAATTTAATTTTTAAAAATATTTAAAAGAATATAAAAAAAAAAAAATTATAAAAATTTTTAATATTAAAAAATATGAAATATTTATAATAAATTTTAAAAAAAAATTATAAAAAAATTTTTAAAAGATAATAAATTTTAAAAATTATTAAAAAATATTGAATTTTTATTTTTTTAAATAAAAATTATAATAAAATAAAATTTTTAATGAATATATATAATAAATATAAAATTTATAAATATTAAATTTTTGAATAATATAATTATATATAAATTTTAATATATATAAATTTTAATTTTATATAATATTTAAAAAAAATTATATAAATATATAAAATATATAATTAAAAAATATTTTAAAATTATTTTAAAAATTTTTAAAAAATAAAAAAATATGAATAAAAATTATAAATTTTTAAAATTTTAAAAAATTTTAAATGAATTATATAAAAGAATATATATAATTTTTTAAATAGAATATATATGAATTAAAATTTTAAAATTAATATAAATAAGAATAAGAAAAAATAAATTTATAATATATATAGAATATTATGAAAATTATATATCTTTGAATAAATTAATATATAATTTAACTAGCCCACCATTTTTAATGAATATATATAAAAATTATAAATATTTGAATATTATTTTCTACCAAAATATTTTGAATATATTTTATTAAAAATAAAATTAAAATTTTCTATATTTTCAAAATATATATAAATTTATTTAAATATAAAAAATATATTGAATATATATTTATAGAATATATATAAATCTATATATATATAAAATAGAATTATATGAATATTTTAATAAAAAAAAATTTATATGAATATCTATAAATTTAATAAAAAATATATCTATTAAAATATCATATGAATAAAATATAAGGGAAAAAATATAATTAATATATACTTAATCTATATGAATACCCTATTAACCTATTATGAATAAAAACTATATAGAAATATTTTTGGCATCATATATCAATCTATTTTGAAACAATTTATAAATTTGTATAATATTTTTAGAATTTATCCTGATATTTATAGTTTATGAATATATATAAAAGAATATTTTTAATTATATATATAGAATTTATGAATATTTATATATATGATATATGGAAATAATTTTTACTATATTTTTAATAAAATATGGTTTAATAAATTATCAAATGGATAAATTAATAAACTAAATTATAGAAATTTTTTAAAAAATATTATATAAATATCTATGCCCCTTCTTTAATTTTTAAAATTATTTATGGAAAAATTTACTTTTTAAAGAATATTATAAAAATTTTTTTTTTATAATAAAAAATTATAAAAATTAAAAATATATAAAATAAGAATATTACTGACTATATTAATATTTTTATATATAATATGTCTAATATAAATATAAAATATTTTTAAAAAATATCTATCCGAATTTTTAAATTTTTGAATTTTAAATAAAAATATTAAAATATAATGATATATTTTAATAAGAAATATAAAATTATTATTTTAATTTTAAAATTTTTAAAATCAAAAAATGAAAAAAAAAATATATATATATATATCATTTTATATGAATATATTTTTATAGAAGTATAAAATTGATATATATTAATGAATATATATTTTTAAAAAATAAAAAATATAGAAATCTAAATGAATATATATAAATAACCCTTGAATTTTATATAATAAATTATATAAATTTTTCTCTATAAATTTTGTTTGAATTATAATATATAAATTTTATTTTGAATTTTCTAATTATATTTTTTATTAATGACATATTTTTATATAGAATATTTAATGAAAATTAATATTAAAATAATCTGAATTTTTATATAAATATTTTTGCATAATTTAAAATAAACCTCTTATTTTGAATTTCTAAAAAAAATACAGAATATATATAATTATATAATTTTGAAATTAAAGGAAAATAAAAAATTTTTAAAATGAATATTATGAATTATAAAATTTAAATTATATTAAATATCTATCTAGAATATTATGAAAAATTAAAATTATAAAATTTTATATGAATATAAAATATCTTTTTAAAATTAATTTATAACTATCTCAAAAATAACTAATAGAATATGTATTGACATAATCTAATATATATATATTTAAATATATTTTAAATATATTTATAGAATAATTATATAAAAATAATTTTAATATAAAATATTATGACATTATATTTTATAAAATAATATGAATATATTTTTTAATATAATGAAATATTTTTTAAAATTTTTATAAAATATATATCTGATATTCTAATAATTCTTTTATATAGAATATATTATGGAATATATATATGAATTTATATTTTAATCCCTATAATTATAGAATATTATTTGAATATTTTTAAAATGAATATATATTGCATTTTAAAATTTGAATTTTTTTTAAAAGAATATATTATTGTATTTTTTGAATATTTTAAATTGACTTATTTATTGAATATATTTATAGAATTTTTTTTGTTTTTTGAATTTTTTAACTGTTTTGAATTTTATGTATTGAATTTGTATTGAATTTATGAATTATTAAAATATAGCCCCTAGAGGATTTAGAAATATTATTTTATATATATTTTAATTTATTTGTTTACATCTTGGCCTTACCCCCCGGGGGGTTTGGGATGGTGCCCTTTGGGGGGGCCTCCCTTGGGGGCTTTGAGGGTTTTGGCCCCTCCCCCGTGGTGGCCCAAGGGCAGGTTTTTTTTAATAGTGACCCTGTGTTGGGGAATAACAAACCTTATGGCTCGACCCTGTCTCTGGTGGCCGGTCGGGGAAATAAAACGCAGAGCTAGAATTAGGGTCTGGGGGTTTTTGGGGGGGGCTCGACTTTTTTCTATTATTCCCTATCAAACCAGCTACAATTAAGGGGTTTGTCATGGTCAACATAGCTTATGCAAAATGGAAATATACAATTTTTTAAAATTATTCCTGGGTTATAATGAGGATTTTTTGGCAAAAAGAACATTCAAAACACAGGTGTCCTACAAAAATTCTACTAAATTTTCTGTAAAAGGGAAAGCTTCAAGGCGGTGCATGGGTTTATTTTAAACCCTTCTCTTTTTCATACATGGGGGGTAATATTAAAAAATGCACCTGCCTTAAAACACCTTTACAGTAATTTTTGTAAAAGGTTTTTAGGGCCTTTTGATCGGATCTTCTAAATTTTGGGCCCAAAAATTTCCCCATCATTCGCCATGAATAAAGTAAAACTCTATTTTCCCTTTTTCATAACCCCATGTTTTAAACCCTGACAAAAAACTTAATTGTAAAATGGGTTTTGGGGGGAATAATAGAAAAATCGAGCCCCACACCCCCCAAACCCCACATTCTAGCTCCGCTGTAGTTTTCCCAAAACGGCCCCCCCGTGACAATAGAGCTCAATAAAGGGATCTATTGGAGGCTCATGCCCCCCCCCCCCTGTGGGACGGGAAAAAACCCCATCACTCTAACGCAAGTAGAGTTTTATGGGCAAAGGGGATGTGGGTGTTCCTTAGGGCCAATCGAGGTGCATAAAAATTTTAATTGGATTTATGGGGGCTCACTCGAATCGACCGGGTCACAGGGGGGGGGTTGGGGGGAGAACGCCCACCCTTTGGGGGTTAACCACTCTGCTCCGCCCCCCTATAAAAAGTTAAACAAATATTTTTTGTTTTTTTTTTTATATATAAAAGGGATTTGTATGTAGGGATATTAAAAGTATATAGTATATATGTATATATGTATAATTTTGTAATATTTTTATTTTCTATAATAATTAAGCCCAAAATGTGTTTTGGGTTTTCTGTCTGTCTGTCTGTCCCCGCTGTCCGTCTGTCTGTGTGTGTGTGGGGTGGTATAAAGGTTTTCCCCCCCCGTGGCGGCCCAAACCACCTCTATGGGGTCATTTTTGGAAAACCCGGGGTTTTTCCCGGGAAGGGCCCTAAGGGGCCCCCTTATGAGATGAAATTTGACCCCCTTTTTTTTTTTTTTTTTTTTTAGCGCCCCATTAGGGGATAATTGTGAAAAAAGTGGGGTTTCGAGAATTGAGGAAAACCTTTTATGTAGGGTGAGGGTAATGGGTGATGAATGGGTTGGGGGGAGGGTAAGGGGGTGGGGTGATTGGGGGGGTGAATGGGTTGGGGGGGGTGGGGGGGGTTGGGGGTGATTGGGGGGATGGGTGGGGGAAAAGGTTGGGGGGGTGGGGTTGGGAAAAATAAAGGGAAATTGTTTTTCCGTCTGTCTGGGCTTCCCGTTTGTGTGGGGTGTGTGTGGGTGTGTGTGGTGTCTGGTTTTAGGTTCCCCCCCCCTGTTTGGGGCCAAACACCTCTATGAAACATTTTTGGAACCGGGTTACCAGGGGGGGGTTTTTAAAGCCCATTTTTAAAATGATCCGATCACTTTTTTTTTTTTTTTTTTAGCAGCCCTTTGCGGGAAAATTTTGAAAAAAAGTGGGTTGCGAGAATTGAGGAAACCTTGATGTAGGGTTATTGGGTTTAAGGGTGAGGGGAAAGGGTGGGGTGTGGGGAAAGGGTGTGGGGGGTGGGGGGAATGAATGGGTGGGGGGTGATGGGGGGGGGTGATGGGTGTGGGGAGGGGAAAAGGTGGGGGGTTTAGGGTAAAGGGAAAAATAACGAAGTGTGTCTGTCCGTCTGTTTTGTCTTTTGTGTGTGTGTGTGGGTTGTGTGTGTGTGGGGTCTGGTAAAAGGTTCCCCCCCCCCGGGGGGCGCAATCCCCCCCATATTGGGGACCTTTTAAAAAGTAGGGGGATGGGTAAGGGGGGGGGTTTTTGGGTGGGGTTTATGGTAATTTGGGGGTGGGGTTTTTGGGGGGGGTAAAGGGTGGGGGGTGATGGGGGTTTTGGGGGGGATGGGTGAGGGGAAAAGGTTTTGGGGGGGAAAGGGTTTTGGTAAAAATAACGAAAGTTGTCCCCCGTCTGTCTGTCGGCCCCGTTTGGGGTGTGTGTGGTTGTGTGTGTTTGGGGGGGGGGGGTATAGGTTCCCCCCCCCCTGTGGGGCAATCACCTCATATGAAATCATATGGCAAAATTTTTTTGGGAAACCCGGGGTTAAACCGGGGGAAAAGGGCATAAACCCCCCTTTTGAGATGATTCGTCACTTTTTTTTTTTTTTTTTTTTTTTAGCAGCCTATTACGATATTGTGAAAAAAAAAATGGGTTTTCGAAATTGAGGATTTTTTTTTTTTTTTAAACAACCCTTTTTAAACGATAATTGTGAAAAAAAAATGGTTTTCGAGAATTGAGGAAAAACCCTTTAGTAAAGGGGGATGGGGAATGGTGAGTGATGGGTTTTGGGGGGATGGGTAATTGGGGTGGGGTGTGGGTGAGTGAAAATGGGTGGGGGTGATGGTGGGTGGGTGAGGGAATAGGTGGGGGGTGATGGGGGGGGTAAATATAAGGGGGAAAATGGGGTCTGTCTGTCTGTCTGTCCCGTTTTGGTGTGTGTGTGTGTTGTGGTGTGGGTGTTCCCGGTTTTAGGTTTCCCCCCCCCCGTGGCCCCCAACACCCTCATATGGCCCCCATTTTTTTGGAAAACCGGGGTTTAACCCCGGGGAAGGGTTTTTAAACCCAAATTAAAGAGATGATCCTTTACTTATTTTTTTTTTTTTAGCAGCCCATTACGATAATTGTGAAAAAAAAAATGGGTTTTCGAGAAAGGGGGAAACCTTTGATGTAAAGGTGTGGGTAAAGGGTTTAGTGGAAAGGGTGGGGTGATGGGTAATGGGTGTGGGGGGGATGGGTGGTGAATGGGGGGGGGGTGATGGGGGTTGGGGGGGTGATGGGGGATTGGGGGGAGGGAATAGGGGGGGGTGATGGGGGAAAGGGGTGAGTGAAAGGGTGTGTGGGGGATGGGGGAAAGGGTGGAAATGGGAAAGGGGGGGGGTTTTAAAGGGGGAAAGGGTGAGGGAAAGGGTTGGGGGGGGGATGGGGAATGGGGGGAGTGAATGGGGTGGGGTAAAACTTTTTCTACAACCCTGAAATTTTGGAAAGGTTAAAGGGGGTATTTTGGAGAGTCCGTGTTTTTGGGGGGCCTTTGGCCCACCAAACCCGGGGGTTTGGGGCCCAAGGCCCCCCCAAACCAATACCCTCCGCAGGAGCTAGCCAAAAGTCCGCCCGGAGGGCGGCTTTGCGGCTAGTATATACATATATAAACATATATAATATATATTTTAAAATATATATAATATATATATATATAAAATATATATTTTAATATATATATATAATATATATATAATTTTATATATATATATATTATATATTATAATTTATATATATATATTTATATATTTTTTTTTTTACATCACAAAAGACTGGCCAAGGGCACAACAAAAAGAGGTAACACAAAGCCCACTTAGTTGCCAGTCCCTATAAAGAAGACCGTAAGAGAAGAGATTGAAGCTGTTAAATTTACACTCAATCGAGAGACGCAGAGTAATATCTGATACAAGTTTTTTTAAGTGGGTAAGGGGATATAATAAAGGAGAGGTAGAAAAGTTCTTACGGCTAGTAACCGGGGGCTAGATCCAGCAAACATATACGCCGGCGTATGTCAGCGTAAGTCTGAGATACTCCTCTTTCGAAAACTTTCTTGGATCAGGAGCTACATCTGCGCCAAATCGATGACGTCACAAGGCCAGACTTTACGCCTAGGCGCAAGTCTGCGCCCGCTCTCCCAGTCTGGATCCAGCAAGCGTACTTACTCCATTTCCGTGACGTTACAGGGCCAATATTATGGCGTAGATTTACACCACCTCATCGAAGAGGTATCTCATATATATAAATAAAATGTCATTTATCATGCCTAATAGACTTTACCACCGAGGTAAGGATTGAAATATAAGCCTATTGGTAGCCGGCAGCGGCGTATGTTTACAAATGTTGAGGAGATACAAGCCTCGGTAGGCAGGCCGTTTCGGCCGTAGGGACTGCCTGCGGTGTTTTTTTTGTATTAGTTCGTTATTGGCGCACCGGTTTTGTAGACCACTAGCGAGTCCTGAGCGGAATTGTTTTTGGGACGAGGCGAGGTTGGCATCCCACGACTAATTAATGTTGTTTCACTATCGTAATTTGAAAGTTTTTGAGAATGAAACTTTTGTTCTGATGCCTGTCCCTCAGTGACCTTGCACTATGGTTAGGTCACTCAGGACGTTTGACCCTCATTGCCCCTGAATGGTAGCTATAGGTCACGTTTGCCAGCCTTGAAGGGTACCTAGAATTGTTCCCGAACGGAATACTCGTCACCGTTGGAGACTGTTCCATTTTTTTTACGTCGGCGAGAGTTCCTATTAAACGACAGCTCCAAGTCTATATATTAATATAAAGGTACCCAATCTATATATTTAAACAGCTTTTACCCGTGTTTCTGAAGTCGAAGATTGAATATCGGGGGTTAGTTTAGCCGAGGTTAGTTTAGTGATGACCCATCACTAAACTAATCTCGGCTAAACTAACTCCCGATATTCAATCCTTGACTTCAGAAACACGGGTAAAAGCTGTTTAAATATATAGATTGGGTACTTTTATAGTAATATATAGACTTATCTCATAAGGGCATGTCTGGGGTTTTGGCATGCTACGTAACCAATGTCCCTGTATTGTATTAAAGTGTAGTTTTAAATTATTTTGGGACAAGCGAAAACTTGTCTTCTCGGTTGGTGCTTCAGTTATAATGGACGAGTATTAATGCACTCCTGCGTAACCTTTAAAACTTATATACATATTGTAGAAATTATATAGTTGTCTATGACATACTCATACAGACACAACCTCCCCTTCCAGAAGCCCCCCAACCATATAGGAGGTTAGGTTAGGTTCATAATCTCGCCGGGGGGTCGAAGGGGGCAGAGCCTTCACGTTAGGAGGTTAGATTTGGTTCTATCTATCTGAAAAAATACTAATTTTAGGCAAGGCAAAAAAAGTCAGTGTCCCAGAAAATGACCGCGCAGTCCTCATCCATTTTGACCAAAAGCACAAATTTTAGGCAAGGCAAAAAAAGTCAGTCACAGAAAATGACAGCGCAGTCCTCGTCCATTTTTACCATCAGCACAAATTTTACCCAAGGAAAAAATAGTCAGTGTTTCAGAAATTGACCGCGCAGTCCTCGTCCATTTTTACGAAAAGCACACATTTTAGGCAAGGAAAATCTAATCAGTGTCTCAGAAAATGACCGCGCAGTCCTCGTCCATTTTTTTATCAAAAGCACTAATTTTACCCAAGGAAAAATTAGTCAGTGTCTCAGAAAATGACCGCGCAGTCCTCGTCCATTTATATCAAGAGCACTAATTTTACCCAAGGAAAGATTAGTCAGTGTCTTAGAAAATAGCCGCGCAGTCTTCGTCCATATTTATCAAAAGCACTAATTTTAGCCAAGGAAAAATTAGTCAGTGTCTCAGAAAATGACCGCGCAGTCCTCGTCCATTTTTACCGGTATCTTTCCCTTCCTATCCTACTAACCTAACCATTACCGTCGGCGAGAGTTCCCGGTTTGTGTCGGGACGAGAATTTCGGTAGAAAAGAGTACCAGGTATGTACTGATCTCATTATCCCTGAATTATACGATTAGGTAACTCAGAATGTCTGCCTCTTAACGCCCTTGAATTATATGATTGTATGGTCAACCATGATGTCTGCCGTCCTGAATTATTAGGTTAATCAGGATGGCTGGCCCATTATTGCCCCTGAATTATTTTTTAAAGTCAATCAGGATGTCTGCGCCTTATCGTCATCAAATTCTTTATTTCCGGTCAATCAGGGACCTTTCCTCATCGCTTTATACAGGGCACATCGCTTTGTTGTGTCAAGCCAGATGCCAGCTGAGTAATCAGCCGAGTAATTTTTGTAAACACTATTTATCTCGTGACAGCCTTGTGATTGGCTGATAGATCTGAATAGATAATATAAATCACTGCTGTGATTCGCTATTTTCGAGGATGACGTCATTGTAATCGCCCGCCAATCAACTGTCTCTGTCGAGTTACTCCGAGATACTCCTCCTTGCGCCAGGCGTAAGGCCATCTTCGGCGGATTATTCAAACAGCCTCGGCGCAGGGGGGGCGAGGGTTGCGCCGGAGTAGCATTTACGCCGTACTTACGCCGCTTGACTTACGCTTTGTTGCTGGATCTGGCCCCAGGGTAGAACAAGAAGTAACGGATTCAAGCTGGAAAAGCGTGGATTTAAATAAGAAATAAGGAAAAACTGGTTCACAAATAGGGTGGTAAATGATTGGAATGGACTCAGGCCCGGTTCTCACTTCACGTTTTGCTGTCCGTAGTCTACGTGCGTCTTGTCATCAGTGACTCACAGTACGTCACAGTGACGTCACTCCCTGCCTGTGTAGTGTGAACCAGGCTCCACGCGAACACCTGCTGGAGAAATGATGACGTCACTGACCTTAAAAGACGCGCGTCTCAAGCTCACATTATTCGGAGCTCCCAATTCTTTGTCCGGGAGTGACGGGGTGACGTCAGTGTGACGTCACTGATCGCCACGCCCACGTAGACACGGACAGCAAAAACGTGTAGTGTGAACCCCGCCTCAGTAGACAGGTAGTTAGTGCGGAGTCATTAGGGAGCTTTAATAGGAGGCTAGATAAATTCATGGATGGGGATGAAAGGTGGATGTAGGTAGGGTTAAGTAACAGGAACTACCTCGTGTAAGTCTAACGGCCTCTTGTAGCTTCCTTATTCTCTTTTGTTCTTATGATACGCTCTTCATACGCTGATTTGTACTTTTGTAGCGAAAAGGTTTTCATGGATATATTTATATAGTTTGCATCCTTTTAATTTTTTATATTTATTACATGATTATTGAATTTTCAAAACATAAGCTACGTCTCATAATATTCATGACTAATTACCTCCTAGCACTAATACAATATTACTGAAACAGCGTAATACTCTACCAGTTTTCCAAATGTTGTTTTTTACAAATCGTCCCTAATGCATTAAAAAAGCACGCTGTTGAAAACCGATGTATTCTAATAACTTAATAAAATAAAAATATATTTTAAAGTATATTCTTATATATAAACCAAAATTTTGGAACTAAATAAA